>OW203729.1:11964165-12092099 GCA_934045075.1 Yponomeuta sedellus | reverse complement strand
CTTCTCCGACTCTCTAAGGTTTGCTAGAAGAATTCTCTTACAGAGATAAGCTCGCCTTTGTACATGTTGTTTCTTATGTAATGTCCTGTTAAATGTTTCGTGTGCAATAAAGTATAATAATAATAATAACTATATAAATAAACGGTATTTATTGAAAACCCATGTTTCAATTACTGCTTTTTATTTACACAGTGCTAACTATTTGTTATTACATACATACATACATACATACATACATACATACATACATACATACATACATACATACATACATACATACATACATACATACATACATACATACATACATACATACATACATACATACATACATACATACATACATACATACATACATACATACATACATACATACATACATACATACATACATACATACATACATACATACATACATACATACATACATACATACATACATACATAACCTCACGCCTGTATCCCAGAGGGGTAGGCAGAGACCAGGGACTGCCACTTGCCACGATCCTAACAGATCACCTTCGCTTCAACAACGTTCATAAGTCGTTGCATGCACGCACGCCGGGTACGTCCGGGTACTTTTTATCTTCCCCTTTGCTAATACATTGTTATTACATTAGGGACCATAATTTTAATAGAAACTTTATTGCGACGACGAGTGAAAATAAAGTTGTTGTTGGTAAAGACGGGGTCTACTTTCACCTCAGTTCATTAGAGTGATAGCCAAGTTGTAGGATTATTCCGTTTTTAAATTTTATTTATTATAACTCTTAGAAAGAAGCGCGTGCGTGTACTCCAGGGGAACAATGGACTCTGAGTAGAACAATGGACTCGGAAGGAAAGACTCGGGTTCGATTCTCAGTGCAGGTATGAACCAATGCCTTTTTTTTCTAAGTTATGTACATTTGTGAAGTTGTGAAGAAAAACATCGCGAGGAAACCCGAGTATCTAAGATGTTCAAATACCTCAGCGCATGAAATTTCCAAAGAAGACCTGCAGTGCGTCGTTTATAAGCTACAAAAAAAATCATGGCTAGAAAGACAATTAATACAATGTAATAAGTAGATACGAATAAGATGAGATAAGATAAGAATATTCTTTATTGTACACTGGAAAAACAACAAATACAAAACAATTGCAAATATACATAGTACAATTGGCGGCCTTATTTCTAAAAGCAATTTCTTCCAGACAACCTTACGATGGAAAGTTGCTGAAGGAAATTAAGTAAGCCTACAGTAAATGTGTCTTTAAGTGTAATACTTAACTCTAAGCTATTGGTCTATTAAAGGCATTGGGCGCCTAGATAATAACGTCATGTTACGAAAAAGAAGACCTTCGGGCTGACATCAATAACGTTTTACGACAGCACATGAAATTTGTTCTGCTGGCCGTGAGTACGGCTGGTGGAGAGCGCAGTCCTGTTACGTGAGACAAAGTCTTACTACTTCGTTCAGTTTACAGTCATTTCCTTTGACACAAAAACTGAGACGATGCATATGCAAGGCTGTAGCCCGGAAGAAACGCTCATTTACATCGAATGGCGCGGCCCTTCTGACCTGTTTACGGCCACGTTGTTAAGAAACGCCCGGGCGTACGAGTATATGCAAATTAAATCGCGTAAAACAGTTATGAATTCGGTTACGACAGTCGTGCACCAAAGTTTGTTGACATCATTAAAAAAAAATCATTCACTTTCAATCCAATGTTTATACAAATACAATTCTAAAGTCTACGAGGAATTGCTGAATTTATTGTGTTTACTTTGCGGTCTTGACACCTAACTATCAAACGTTATAATTTTGGTACTTTTATAATTTTATTGAAGATGCCTTTTACAGCGTCTACTGGTAACTTGTACCTACAGCATTTTTATTCCTTATTTCGATAAAATTGTCCCGAACTTCTCTCAGAGAAAAGGGATAGAAAGAGACAGAGAGTGAGAAACTCAACGTGGAAACCTCGAGTTACTCACTCTCTCTATCTTTCTGAGGAATCACGATATTTCACATACCAGAGACCTGGTACCTATGACAAATAAAACGTAAAGAAGCTTGTGATCGGTGGCTGTATTGTTGCAAAATAGTGCAACAGAACAAAAGTGCACTTATTAAATATGCTGGCGACTGGACGTCATACATATGGACTTTTCATTTCGCTCGTGTAAAATTAATCTTAATGTTTCTCTAATCGAGGTGCTTCCGTCTATCCCGGTGGCCTTAATTGTCTTTTAATTGTTTTCTCCGTTACGGTGCCCCAAAAGTTATTCGAAAACAACTGTTACTATTAGCGTTAAACGACCCCAATTAAGTGTACAATTTCCCGAATCAGGCATGTGGCTAGTCGATGTCGACTGGTCTCAATGATCCAAGGTGGGCCAACCGCGGCCCAGGTCAGGATAACCTAGTCTAGGTAAGTTGGCGGAGGCCATTGCCAAACAGTGGGATACAAAAGAAGGATCGTCGTAGTAATTGGAAATGCTTGGACTTTTCCTACCCCTCCGAGATACTGTATCATTTCATGTACGTATGTATATGTAGGTATTTATTCCTGTTAAATTAGATTTTACAAATTAGGTAGACAGTACGTAAATAATGCACCATTATACGATAGATAAATTACATTTATGATAAACATTTATCTATGTAAATTGAATTCATCACTGATTACATTTCAGTTACTTTATGTAAATAGTGCCTATTAGTGCTTACGAGTGTTTTATTTATAAATATCTTCATTGGAAAGAGATTAGGATTTAGCACTCGTTATTTGTAAAATTATCTCTTAATGACGAACTGTAAATAAAGCAAGACTACGAAAAAATTACGGCATAAACATAAAATTCAATCACGAGAAATATATATGAAATTTACTAATCCGACGGTAGTTTCTCCCCCGCCAGTTGCTTTCAACATATAAAATTAATGACGCTATTGTTCAGGAAAGTGGGGCAGTGAGATGGTGATGACGCGGCTGACGTCTATCACAATTATTCACAATGCAATTAGAAAGCGAATTTCAGAGATTGACACGCGCATACTGCGCTGGGAGCCAAAGAAAGCGCGTCCGATGTAAGAAAGTTTCGCGCATAGGAGGGGGCGGTAGCGGGGGGAGGGGGCTGCGCGCACGCAGCCTCAAAAGTAGTACACTTTCGATCTCAACGCGCGCTGGTGAGAGTTGCGCGAAAATGAAAGTGGTGTGCCATTTGGTCCACTTTCCACGTTAGGGTCAAGAACCGGCGGTGGTGCTCAGTTAGCGACGTTAGACAAGACACCTCACCGGAACTGGTTGCGGTGCGAGTTGATTAAATAAAACTTGTCGCGTACATAACACGCAGCGCTAGCGAAAGTGATCGCCCGCTGCAAAGTGGCACGCCATATCGGTGACATTCCTCTGCACTTTCATTGCTAGTGGCGAATGCATTAGGGGCCTTACAATGTACCTACATACATTGTACATACTTAAAAAACCGGCCAAGTGCGAGTCAGACTCGCGCACCGAGGGTTCCGTACAAACCTGTATTATAGACCTGAGTATTTGGTATGAATTTCAATTTAATACCTCTACGCGTTTATGAGGAAATGGGTAGTAAATTTAAAATTATTAAAAAAAATATATATTATGAGATGTAACTAAAAATTTATGGTTTTCGTAATTTTTCCTTTATCTATGCTATAAGACGTTGCTTCGTACCAAATTTCAAGATTCTGAGTTTACGGGAAGCACCCTGTAGGTTTTGATTCCCTTGCAAGTGTCGAAAATTTGCGGCATAAACGGCTGTATCTTTTGATTGCGTTGGCTTAGAAGTTTGATTTTTTCACAGCTTCAAGGGACAGTAGACCTGAGTAATTGATATAAATTTCAGCTTCATACCTCCACGCGTTCCTGAGAAAAAGGGTCTTGACAGACGGACGGACGGACAGACGGACAACAAAGTGATCCTATAAGGGTTCCGTTTTTTCCTTTTGAGGTACGGAACCCTAAAAATTAAGTATTTATTTAAAAGTACCTTTAACTGCTTTGTGTTCAGTATGCTGTCGAACCTTGTACAAAATAAAAGAGAGAGAAAGGGCTAGTTTCTCTCTACGTACAAGAGGGTGCGTAGGTGACATTCGGTCAGGTTGATTTAAATTATTGGGGAACTGGCTACTGTTATACTATATATACGGCATACTGTTGAGTAAGTTACATTTATAAACTTACTCAACAGTATGCTGGGGACCCGAGCTTTCATAAAGGCTAACAGGACATTCAGTTCATAGAATATTATGATAATATAAGATCGGGAATTATTGGGCAGAACGGTAAGGATTGAAAATGCGTATTAAATAAAATGGAAATGGGATACACGGATGTAAATCCGAGATGGGATGTCGACAAACCAAAGTATGGGTCAATGAGGCAAGAAAAAACTTCAGAGTCCAAAAACCAAGAGGAGGAAATTAAACCATCAGGAAAAATGTTTGGTAAGACCAAAGAGGCCCTCCGGATGAGTTTGACATTTTCTTAAGCTCGACTCTTTCCAAACATATCTCTTTTTTAACTTGCCATCTCTTTACTTTATCTCTTTTTTAAAATGACTCTTTCCTTTTGACCTTATCAACTCGCCGTTTTTTTTTTGCAAGTTACTAGCAATGAAACAACAACAACATCAAACATCAACAAGGCTTATCAAGTAGGTTTTAATCGATCGTTCGGAGGGATCTCAACTACCAAGCTTAAGGTTAAGGTTAAAACAGCGACTAAGCAAAACACCAAGTTTTACTTTTAAAACGAATTAGGAAGCAGTCAACATCGGAAAGAGACAAGTTTAAAAGAGAGGACAAGTAAGAAAATGGCAAGTTAAAAAAGAGACGAGTTAGGAAAGAGTCAATTTAAAAAAGAGACATAGTAAACAGATGGCATGTTAAAAAAGAGACGAAAGAGGAAAGAGTCGAGTTTAAGAAAATGTCAAAGCCGTCCGGAGAGCAAAGAAGTTTCTGCATGTAGGTCACGATTACAAACTAGAACGCTTTTCATTAACTATAACTGATTTCCAGCGCCCCCTGGATTCGTTGTAGAATTCTATAGTGAGACAACTAAACAAACTTAATGAAAAAATGTGAATTGTCTGTCCGAAGCAGAATTCAGACACTCGCCTCGAGCTCACTTTGAAAGAGAACAAGAGCACTTAATTAAATGAAGTGCAGTGAAGTAGCCATTGAAATTGCGTTATGTATGAAGAATTCTAATCTGACGCTTGGCATTTAATATAATCTAATCCAGTTCGGAACTTGGATGACCCGTTTATTTATATATGGCGTTTACAGGACTGTAGGTAGGTATGTGTCCTGGTTATGCCAATGTGACATGTCATGGAATGAAAAATACACGGTACGATTGTGTCATTATACAATGATACCTCTTGATGGTAGCAATATGACTACTTCTTCTTCTTTTCGTGTCAGCGATTTGATTAGTTTATAGTTTTCCTGCCCAATAGTTGGCTACTGCAATTGCTGCGGCGTTGGCCTTTGTTAGGAATGTCATGGAATGAAAAATACACGGTACGATTGAATTATGTCATCCATCATACAATAATCTCTCTTGATGGTAGCAATATGACTACTTATTCCACATAAAGAAATTGGTGTAAATCAGCTTTTGTATTGTTTCACTAACAAACGGGCGCATGAAAATAGGTACAGTAGACAGCGTATAGCTGACGGAATTCACTTAATGATAACGACTTCTTCCTATGTGTGATTTCTCGACGTTGCGTATTTATTCGTAGAAAAGTTCGTATTCACTTAAGATTGATCCACATTACAACGGTTCTGCGATGTACGGGCGCAACCATACATATATTATGAATAGGATAAAAAACCGGTCAAGTGCCAGTCGGGCTCGTATACCGAGGGCTCCGTATATCTCATTTTTTTCACCTCCTTTTTTTATATATATGTAAAGTATTTAATGGACTTGGTCATTTTTTATTATTTGTCGTTAGAAAATATAATAAGTCTCACAGTCACGCCAAGTTCGGTGTCATTTTAACGATTGAGCTTATACGAAAACTCGGCGAAAAATCACGTTATCACCTCTACATTTTTTCTTTATTACTCATATTATTAGTTAGGTAATCCGCAGTAATCATCACCAACCCATTATGGCCCCACCGAGGGGCACGGGTCTCTACCCTAAGGAAGGTATGGGCCTTACTCCACCACGGGGGCCAAGTCCGGATTGGTGGAGTCTTGCAAGATTAGTGGTTGGTCTTACTGTCAGACGCCGTAATAGGACATAGGTGTTCTGGGATACTTTAACTGATTACGTATTACGGGTTCAAAAGGTTTCACTTTAAAGTTCGGATGGACGGTTGTAAAGACAGACAGCGGAGGGAGAGTAATAGTGTGCCGTTTGGCACCCTTTAGGTACAGAACCCTAAAAAATATTAAAAAGCTTACCCCGTATGACAGACCGGCTTGTACTCTTAGTTAGTTAGATCTGGGATTTCCGCACTTAGCCTCATAGTTGGGCCATTGTATGTAGCAAGCGCTGAGATATGTTAACACTTCAGACACTAGGGTTTCCGCACGATGTTTTTCCTTACTGCAACAACAACTTCACAAATTTACATAATTTGGAAAACAAATTCGTTGGTACATACCGGCATTCAAACCCATGACCTTCTGATTGAAAAGCCGGCCCGCTACCCTACCGCTTATGGTTACGGGTTTTTTCTATGTGTTAATACAAGTGGAAAAAACTCCGTAGTCTCCAACTTGGTAAGTGGGTATTTAGGATTATTTTACATTAAAAGGATGTTCCCGCCCCATGGTGACGGTGGTAGATTTTACAGAAAATCTTGTAATTTACTTAAAAAATACATGCGCGTTGTATTTCGTATTGACGATGACGACGTAATTGACGAAAAATAAAGTAATAAAAATTACTGACTTCGTGAGTAAATCTGAGTGTCTGAGGTGTTCAAATACCTCAGCGCTTGAAATTACCAATCCGCAGTGGTAATTAAGCCCACACTCTCTCTCTCTCTCTCTCTCTGAGAGAAGGCCTGTGACCTGAAGTGGGACATTTATACCCTACATAAAAAATAATACTTACAACAGTGCCAAATATGTTTCGATTGTAAAATATTTTCATCCGCGGAGGAACATTTGCATGTGAGCTGACTGCAACATGCAAGAATAATGAGGGTTGGAAAGGAGCAAGGGGTGGTGGGAGGGGGTCGACGGCCTCCGCTGACGTCATTGCTGTGTGACCTGATGCTGAGATCTCCAGCCGCGCTGACCTCTCACACTAGTGCAGAGATGGAAACGGTTGATTTTTTTTCATCCAGGTACAAAGCCTGAGCCCGAGCGCTGAGAAAAAAATAAAATGCCAAACAAAAGCTTCGAACAAAGAATGATTTGCCCCGAAATGAAGGAGTTATATCACTCGCGATTAGAATCTAAAGCGGATGTGTTTTGCATTTCAATTCAATACGAATATTGCTATTCCACATTCGCAAATTGCTACGGTTTCAAATTGGTCATGCTGTGAAATTTTGCTAATGGCTTTGCTCGTTCATATGGAAACCCTACATTCAGCACTACTTATTAATTATCAAAGCTTCTCTAGCAAAATGCTTTATTAAAAACCTATTTAGAGGCTAAAAATTCCACCCATGCCGGGACTCGAACCCGCGACCTCTGGTTATCCGTGCCAGAGGTCGCGAGTTCGAGTCCCGGCATGGGTGGAATTTTTAGCCTCTAAATAGGTTTTTAAAATTGTCCTTAGCACGGGTTAGTGCATTAAAAATAAAAATAGTATAAAAATGCTTTATCTTAGGACATTCGCCAACATGCAGTCCTTGTAGAGTTCAGTTAATTGAATTGAACACTTTACAATGAACAATTACTGCAGATTATGACAATATTAGCTGTGCCCTCAAATTGTTCCTGTTTTTTTTATTAAAATTATTAATCTATTTATGAATCCGATCCATGATCAGTTATAATTCATTATTGGTTAGCGAAAGAGGTCTTTCAGGATCCTGGAAAGTAGCATACCCTGGAGTGCCGGGATAAAGACGAGTTTATAAAATTGAATGTGATGTTATCCAACCAAAACATAAAGTGAACGTATGTATTTCATACATATTTTACTGATTAATAAGGTATTTAGGGTAAAGGACGCTGCCTTACAAATACATTTGTAATTTTTTCACTGTCCCCAAATTAGCAAACATATTTTAATAAAAACAAGTTTTTGCTACCGTCGCACGTACTGTCATTAAGTTAAGATGTAGTCAATTCACAAGATCTTCATAATGAGTTGAAAAGCTTTGGATTTTTTTTTAAAAAAAACTGCCTCTAATCACTAGAATAGAATTTTATTATTAGAATTGAATTAGAATTTTTCCTTTTTGGATATTTGCTGACTAACGAAAACACTCCGCACCCGTGTGACCAACATATATTGAGGTTCTAATTGTCATAGATGTATGATTTCAAAGAAACAACATAGAGCGGGCCAGCTCAGAACTTGGTCTGGCGCACTGTCTGCGCCTTGATCTAGTTTAAGTTATCTGTTATTAGCAAATTCACATCGTAAACGTAGTACCTAAATAAGCATGTATGCTTTGGGCTAGATCTACACTTTTTAGGTTATCCTGAAAAAATGATTGTTATTGTAACCGACCAAATAAATAAAATTAAAATCATTGAAATAAAACCTTTATAGTAAGGCATGCCACTGTCTTACAACCCTCCACCACCAACCCGGACTTGGCCACTGTGGTGGAGTATGGCCTAACGTTCCTGCGATGCAGGAAATGACCCGTACCCCAGTGAGGACATAAAAGGGTTGATATCGATATCGATGTCAGAGGTTGAAATTGTTCGATTATGCACTTTTATATGTTAGTCGCATTATGGTATCAAGTGATGCTCTTAGTCTCGGCAGAGATTGTTTGAGATCTTTAACCCTCCAGCATGTGCACGTCCACGGCAAACCGCTGAGATGTATCAGCAACATTGGTTAAACAAACTCAAAGAAGCATAATTGTTCGCCTTGGCCTATAAACGGATTGTGCTCTAGCGCACCGGCTAATTTGCCAATTCCAGAATTAGGTTTTCAGCTCAGTAGGTTGAGCTTCCAAACTACGAGAACCCCACTGATTGACGGAAGCGGCGTCTTCGATGCTGAACAATTGAATGCAACTGTAGGTAGGTACATAAAATCATTCTGTATCTCTTTGTCTAAGTAATATGTAAATATGACTGAACAAAAACAATTTTGGAAACCACAACAATTTTTACAATTACTTTGGGTTCACACTTTTTTATGTTGTATTGAAATTATATTCTGTACCAAAAATATGTCATTAAAGCACATAAAATACAAAAACAGGATGTGAACAAATGATCAGGTTTGGTTCAAAGGAAGTTTAATTTTGTGGGCTTCATGATTCTCAAATAATACCTGCAGAATTTTTTTAGAATCGTCTACTTTTCTGTTGTATTTAAATAATTAATACCAATTCTAAGCAATACATTCTTTTAATTTTTATACGATATACCTACTTATCAAAGAAACTGCACTGTAATCGGCTCAGGTATTTTTTATTTCTTTTGTTTATTCCATTATACATGTTAATTAACTTTTGAAAGCTCGATTCAGTAACGTTCTATGAAGTTACCAATTCTATTGTTGATGATTATTGATTAATATTTTTCCTGTTTGAATAGATTCATTGCATTGATATATTTATAGATTCAGCAATTATGTAAATGGAGTCCTCACAGTCATGTGGCACCTGTCTTCGGACGTTTACTGCTAAAATTGGTTACATTAGTCATGTGAGGACGCACCAGTCACACAAAACAGAATTGGTCGCCGTTGCCGAAATCGGCATGGAAGGCATCATCATAGTCCGTGAAAAAATAAAGCTATCTTATAACTGCAAGATGTAAAATTTTTTCGAAAATTAAGATACGTATATAAACACGGCTAACACCCTACTTGTCTGAAACATGGCTTGACATATTGCGGTTTGTAGGAAAAAGTTAACCACGCGCATGGATGCACACTTAGCCATTGGAAGATGATGATAACCACACGACATTTTTTACATATTACGGCCGGCCAAGGCCTAAGTAAATGTATGAAACTGTCGTGTCGTTGCCGTTGTAGTCCAATGGGAAACAGTATGGGGTGCAGAATTTCAGGTCCGTCCCAGCAGGGACGGACCTGAAATTCGTTAACCCTCGTCTGGCGCGTTTTCATTCTCTTGAACACCGCTCTCCCGATTGCACGCGTGCTGTGTGCAGTGTACGCTTCACGAAAATTATTTCTCGTACTGCTAATACCAGCAACCTTAATTTGATAAGAGAATAGCTTGATAAATTAACCGTGAATCATTTACTACGATAATTATTGTATTTATTAGTAAAAATAAGTTAATCAAATTAGATTCCATTAGATTCTCCAGTAGATCTCTTGATCTACGAATAGGGTTTGACAAGACTCCACATTAATATCATCGGAGTCTCATATGGACAACTAACAAATCCGAACCACGAACCAATCAGTCAGCACCGTAGCTGATCATCGGGACAGCTAGCTAGGGGCGGGCGGGCGCCCTAGGCGGGCACCCCCGCTAGCGTCGGGCTCCGCTCGCGCGCCATTCGCGCCTCCGCCGCCGCCGGCCGCACGCGCCGCCGCCGACCGGCATATGCGAGTCCCGCGCCGCGACAGCAGCATGACTGTGACCGAGTGCTGCCACGAGCTGGCCGCCGCGCCGCCGCCGCCGCCCGACGACGCTGAGCAGCTGCTGGGCAGAGTGCTTGCAGGTGAGCCACCGACATGCTGGCGAGCTCCAGCGGCACATGCCATTCTCGACCTTATAGACGCTACGCATGAGACAGTTGCAGTCGTTAACAATGGGATTAGGTAGTGACATGGGGGCACTAATCATGGGGGGGGTTATGTATGCTTTTATAGCGTTTGAGTGAGGTCGAGTGTCATTGTTTTGATATTGTTAGTCACATGTCATGGCATTGTTATAAGTGTCTCGTTGCAAAGTGGATAATGTTGAGTCATCAATTTTCTTTTCTTCAATGAATGATGTTATTTGATAGGTGTTTGTTTGTGTAATTTGTAGAGTAATTGAATAGTAAAAAAATATCCTTTTCACTTTCTTGCGGGTGCGCGAGCGTGCGCGCGAGCGGGCGCGCGCGGCAGGCGCGGATCTAGGTCAAGCGGAGTTCGTTGCCCTCGGCCTTCCCAGCTATATTCGACGCCGCTAATCACCGCCTCGTTCCCCCCGCCCGCTTCGCCTGCATTCCCCCTCTCGACTAGTGCTGTCGCCAGGATCCAGTACAGGGATGGACTCGAAAACGTTGATTTTATACCTTCGGATATATTCTTTTGTTTACGATATTTTTTATTTCAAGTCAGTTCTAAATTTGATCTTTCTATACCTAGTTGAAGAAATACTTTTGAGACGTATTTTGTACAAGCTAACCAAAAGCTACTGGCTAAATGAAGACACCATATAATTGTTAATTGAGATGCAGTGAGTTGCATATGAATAGGACTAGGTGTGATGTATTTACATAATCACGTTAGTCAATAGCGATTGCATTATTCGCAAAGAGTAACGAGTCGGCAGCGAGCTGGGCCCGCGCGGGGCCGCGTGTCGCAAGTGGAGCCCATCGCTGAATGCCATTTTATTTTGGAGGCCGCAGCGCAGCCGGAGGGCCCGCGGTCAACGGCCCCGCATGCTATCTAGGTCGCCTCAGAATAACCTAGCGCCGATACTCTAATAATATCTGCACACGAACCTTGCAACATGTTGTCATCCTACTCTTACTCGTTGCAGCGTCTAGCGACACTGCTCCTTGTTGCAATACGAACTGTGCTCAGAGTCCGCTGCCACAAATCCGCTGTCTCGTCTCTTTCTGTCGTTACAAATCGTGGTAGATTGAGAGAGTACAGCTGAAGTTTCTAGAGCCATGGCTAAGTTACTTGTAGTAAAGGTTTTACATAACTTTGGCTATTTATTTTAACTAAACAAAATTATCATCACAAATTATGCTAACTCGTATTATATTTTGTAAATACTCATATATTATTTCTCATTCAGAACAAAAATATATCAAGGAATACTCCAAATAGCGCTTTGTTAATAAAATATTTGATTAGATGTTCCTACGATTGTGGTCTACCATGCCATTATTTTTTAAACCTGATTAATAAAATGTAATAATTATCTTGGGAGGGACGGTTATTCAGTAATCGTAAAACAATGTACGTCGTGTGTGACGTAAGTGGCAGGAGGACTGCGGGCGGGCGCGCGGGCGCGGGGGCCGTATTGCGATCAAGGCCCGCAGTTCGTTCACCCGTTGCCAGAATTGGGTCAACTCGCCCGCCTCCGCGCACCCCGCGTTCCGCCCGCTCCGGCTCTGTGTAACCGCGCATCTCTATACACTGTCATCTACTGAAATCGTTTTGAAAATTAATTTGTCTTTCGCAATGGCAAGGGAATGTGAGCTTTTATAACGGGCTATGTTTATTTCGATATTCTCTGTAATTTCATTTATAAAATGCGGATAATGAACGTTTTGGAAATAGAATGACCCGAGAAAATACCTAAATCATATTATCATGCTAAAAAGTTAACAAGGAGCAATCCCTAGATACGCTCATTAGGGGAGGCCTATGTCCAGCAGTCGACTAATACAGCCTGAAGAAGAAGAAGGATCCCTAGATACTATCCTACATACAGCACTCTTAAATATTTGACTCAACTTGTATCTTGTATGTGAGATAACATAAGAATATTCCTTAATGTTCTATACCACTCGTTTACTGTGAAGGAAAATATCGTGAGGAAACCTGAGTGTCTGAGGTGTTCACATACGTCAACGCTTGAAATTGCCAATCCGCCGTGGGCACGCAGGGATTCTAACTCTCTCTAAGAGAAGGCCTATGCCCTACACGGGGACGTACAGGCTTCACTATTATATTATCACTCTTTTTTGAACACCAGAGCACATAACATAAAAAGTTAGTTACATACATACAGAACCTCACAAAAAAAGTTAGTTATAAATTTATAATTGTATAGACCCATTGATCAACCAAAAATGTAATTAAAAATAACTTTACACCAATAGCACTGAAATGTATGAGATGAGTCAATTTACAAGTTGTCACAAAAATTACAGGTTCTATTCGACTATTTTTATATAATTAAAATGGGTTAATGAAGATAACATGTTGAAGTAATGTAAAAATATGGATACTTAATTAAATGACAAATAAGTCCGGTCTACGATTTTACGATACTCGTACCTACAGTTATACATTAGACCCGTTAAATGTATAAACCATTCTGACATAAATGTACAGTATATTTTATTATATTGTAAGTCTCTGTCGGAATGACGGAATAAACCCCTACCGATACTTGACGTCATTCTATCGTAAATCTTATGTTGATTAGTTTGCGACGATTTGTACATTAAGTTCAGCGGCCATTATTTTTAACAACCATCACATGAAAATAGATTTTAATTTAGCACACAATGATACCCTGACGTAATCTCAAACGTAACATCTCTTTGTTACTCCATTAGAACAATGAGGGGAAAAGCGTGTGTCACTGGTGCCTATACACTGTTACGAGCTACTTTCATCAGACATCAACAATTCAAGCAGTGCTATAACATGGACATAAAACGGTCGTCGGCACTAGCGAAAGTTGAGGAAAAAGGCTCGTGTATACTGATGTGGGGGTGATGTGGTTGAGGGTAGGAGCGGCGGGCGGCGGGCGGCGGGGCGGGGGGCGAGGCAGGCGGGTCGACGCCCGCGCCGCCCTGACCCCAATTCGATCTGCGCTTACGCCGCCGCCGCGGACCTCGAATGCCGTGGCACACTCAGTGGAAAATACCTAGACAACAAAATTATTATTTCAACACAGTTTTACTGTAAAATCTTACTGTTTCATTTTGGAGTAGGTCCGGGCTGAGTTGCAATGATAACGTAGAGTCAACTTACAGTTGAAAAAAAAAACAAAATGATAGCTTTATCTTTTTTCTGCACAAATTAACGTATTGCTATCGGTTTAAGGTAATTGAAGTTTTTAAATGAATTAATTAATAACAGAAAATTAAAAATGAGTAAACTTTTGAGTTGAGTTGAAATTTTGAGTAAGTACCTTATGCAAACTAACAAATTCTGCCTAGTCTGCTGCGAATTGTAATATATAATTAGAGCGTAATCAATCAAATAAAGGAAATGCTCAAATACTAAAGAAAATAACGCACAAAGCGTTCAGTGTGCCACTGACCTAACGCGGCGATGACGGACACAGATTATGTTCTTTTTTTGTGTGATATTTTCTGCTGACCCATTAACCTGACCACATTTTTCGAGTTGAGTCCGATTCAAGTACCTAACTGCTTCGTATTTCTCAATAGAGCTCTGTATTCGTTACCTCGATTTTTTTTGTTAGTGAACTCGAGGAAGTATGTTGATGTTCATTTTAGATTTTGGCTGTCAGTGCCTATGTGTTATTATTAGGTACATTGAACTGTTTTCTGCATTCCTTAAAATTTGTCAACGTCTCAAATTGATCTTTTAATTTTTACTACAAATTATATGGAACTACATCATAATTATTTTTCATTATGATCAAACTCAATTTAATTGTAATAGTACCTAGTATTTGACAGGTCTGACAGTGATTATTTATGAGATATATTTAATTGTACTTCAAAACAGAGGTTTCCAAACTTAGGATCTTAAAAATAAATAATTTGCTCTTTTTTGGATATCACCATTGCTACTTTTATCTATAAATAAGCTTCTGTTAACTTTAAAATAGTTGTGGATCCAGACCATGATCCTCCCTTTCAGGATATTGCTACAATACCACTGAGTTATCAAGACATTATGGTAATTCTCAATTTGAAATGAAAATCGGCCAAGTGCGTGACGGGCCGCGCACAGTGTAGGGGAGCCGTAGACCCGTAGAAGGAACCTTCTTTACCTGCTTTACAGAACTTTGTTGAGGTTTAATGAGGCTTTGTGCGAACTTTTCCTTTTATAAGTTGGCCGCCTATTACTCGTAACTTGTAAAACCTACCATGATAGTTTTCCTGTGTGGTGTCGGCCTAGAGAATAGCACCAACCCAATTCTTCCCGCGGGTGTCGTAAAAGGCGACTAAGGGACACAAACCGCGGGGGTAGCCAGCAGCGCCCCCTGAAGTACAATTCCACCGAACTGCGATCTCCAACTTGCATGCCCAGCGTGGGGATTATGGGCATTACCCCCTATGATAGCACAGCGTGGCGCTCTTTAGGGGAGGGCTATGTCCAGCAGTGGACTAGTATAGCCTGACTACAAGTCCATTATGGACTGGAGTAGCACATATTATGTGAATTTTTTCATGTTTCTACAGTCAACCGTTTAGACAGGATAGGTGGGACGCCCTACGCGGACAAAAAAACATCTTAATATTTCGCAAACGGAAGCCTAAAAAGAATTATCTTGCTACACCCACAAATTTTAAACGGCCAATAGAAAAGGCGAGAAAAAAATGCATCGCTAATTTAGGTGAACCTTAAAAAAATGTTAAAATTTTATTCTACCGTTTTGTCGGCGCTATTAATTCGTATAATTATGCAAAATTTCAGCTATCTAGTACTAATCGTTTCTAAGCTAGGCCGCGGACAGACAGACCTTGTTGCTGTCGACTAGGAAACCCTAAAAGACAAGCAACACGTTAAAAAAGTACATTTGTTAAATATTTTAAGGCCACTTCCTCTTGTTAAGGTTGACATTCAATGTCAAATCGCGTTTTGCTTTTTATACTGAGAATGAGAACCATTTATTTTAGGGAAAGAAATATTTTTTACGTTATTAACATAATTCCGGATTTACCTACTTGTTGTCGGCAAGCAAAAGCAAGTAAACGAAACGGGAATCATGTTAATAATGTGTAGTGCTTACGAATGTTTAGGTTCAACAACTTGTATTATTATTATAAAAGGTTTATTTTCTTTATATTGTAATATTTAAAATTTTTATATTATTTTTTAAGAAAATCGAATAATAGTACAATAATAGATCAACAGATTTACGTATGTACTTAATTATACTTATTAAGAATACGTGAGGTGGCATTATTTATGGCAGAGCCATTATTTTTATAGTGATAATAACTATTATTTCTAGATAGTTAGTAAAAGAAATGTTAGTTTTTACTGCGTAGTTCAATACTCGTTGTTGAATGACACCGACCGCAGCTGCATTACAAGTTATTTCATTTAATGAACATACAGCCTAGAACATATCAACATTCTAGGAGTTTAATACATTTCCTCTAAAAATTACCGTTTTGGTTGTCGATCCCAGGTCCAGAGACTGTAGGTTCTAAAAATAGGTAATAAAAATAGTTATTATTCTAAAAATAGTAAAAAGAGTAGTTTATGATGTTTACTTTTAAAAAAAAAAACTTATTGATATAACAAGTTATTATTTTTATTCCATTGCGCTATTTAGTACCCCAACGCGCCTGAAGTCTGCGATCTAAACCGGATGCGTACGAATAAACAAACGCCACTAAGTGCCCGCGTAACAATTACGCTTGCGATACGTGTTGATGATTAAGCTCAATGGGCTGTGAGTCAGGATTGAGCTGTTGGCTTGTGTCAGTGGCTCGCTGACCCAGATCAGCTGAAGGCGCTCTGGAGGGCCGGCCTACCCACACGCTCCAAATATCGCTTAGTAGGTTAGGGAGCGAGCGGGGTGAACGAACGCAGCTACCACAGCCTACCCCCAGCACCGAATTCTCCGGGCCGACACAGTTCCAATAGACTCGTGTTCGTATTTGCTCTATGGGAATAAAAGACATGACAATATGGTTCTAGGTTGAAATAGTTTGGGAGATGTGGAATACTCATTTTGTTTTGGCCCATCTTGTAGGTACTTGTACCTTATTCAAATAGGGTTGACTTTTATAGGTGGATTTTTAAGTGATGAAGACAAAACTTGAACGAATCTATATACTTTTCAACAATTCTTTGCTTCTACTTTTAACAACTCCGACACTTTCTTAATACTTAAATGAGTGTACAATTTCAAGGACGACGAGTAAATGCATAGTCCTTAATACGATTGAAATGCGTTCGGCGAGAAACACACCTACTCAGTTACCTGGCAAGAGGGGAAACCCTTTTCACTAGTTTTGCAGACAAGTCTAGCAAACAAAGAAGCCGTACTGACAGCTCTAAGGAAGCGTATTGTGCCGAGGCGAATTTATTTTGTTTTGGGTCCTGTTAAAATAAATAATAATAGAAAAAACGCGGTGAGTAAGAAAGAAGCGGTGGTAGCTCAGTGGGTAGAACCATAGACTGGCAAGCGAGAGCCCCAGGTTCGATCCCGAGTGCGGGCATGTACCAATGACTTTGTTTAATTTCAAAGTTACGTACATTTGCGAATTTGTTGTCGCAATACCACACGCTAACCGTGAAGGAAAACATCGTGAGGAAACCCGCGGCTTGGTTGGCTCCGCACGTATTGAATAGTCTTTCCTGTGGGCTAGGCCGACTAAGCTGTCAGGATGGTATAAGTGCTGGGCAAACCTATACCATCTATAAAACCATGACCCAGGCACTACAGCGTCGGAGTGGTCCCTTCACCCATCTAGTGTGAGTGAGGATACCACTGGACGCTGTATAAATCATCTCTTTAAGTAGATGCAAAAAGGCCAATACTTAAAAAAATGGAAAAAACAATCTTCAATATAATAAAAAAAAATTATAGCCGTATTTTAATGTTGCATCGTGTTTTGCATGTAATGTTGATCTCGAAATAAACTTTTTACGTACGTATACAGAGTTGATGATTAAATGTTAATGTCTATTGTTTATTACTTTCCTCTAATGATGTATGGATAAATTGCATATAACGATTACAAATTATTTATTATAAGGTTATAAGGGCACAGTGCTTAACACAAGGATTTACATAATAATAATATTAACTTCTACATGACGGAATCACTTGTCCTGGTCCCAAACTGGGATACCAAGTGCTGTGATAGCCAGGCATAGATATCACAAACATGGAAATATACCCAGACTGAGACCATTCGTACAAATGTACAATAGCTCTGTAGGAATCGGACACGTCGAGATAGCTAGACCAACGAGGCAGTTCCATCCGAATGAACAGTTCAAGAAATAGCGCTGCGCCATCTAGCGAGGAGTAGCTAAACTTGCGGCGTTCAATAGATGGCGCTAGCATATCAAAATGTAGAGCACAGCAAAAATGAACACTTCAAGAAATTCATTGTAACATTATTTTCGGAAATTAAAACTTCTTTGTAGTAATAAAATGTATGGTTCTAAACGATAAATTTTATAAAAATCTGTCGTATAATATTAGTTCTAGTTACGGCCGCTAGAGGTGCTGGTATCGCCACAGCGAAATCTACCTGTTCATGTTGTCTAAACAATCTTCTTCTTTTTACATCTACGTCCTCGCATTATTCAGATGTTTTAATCGCCATATCTTGCTCAGTAAAACTGCGCAGATAGGCTTTGTAATAGGGTCATATTGAATTCGTGCTATAAATAGCAGCAGCTCGGATGCATGGCGCGCGGCGCGTGCTTACGTGACCATGAACTCGCACGACCCCTTATGCCCACCCCCGCCCTGCCACCCTGCCGCCACCCCCGCCCACGCACCCGCCCGCCTACGCTCGGAATATTCCCCTCTGTGCAACCTCTTAAGACCTTTTCTTCAATATAATGGAAAAGTCGACCTGGGGCTAACCAACGCCACCAATGAAAACAAGTGATATCTCATTTAATAATATGCAATGATAGTAATATGAAGCTATTAATTTATAATCTAGCACCCTGGATTTTCTATGATTTCTGGCAAAATAAGTTAGGTATAAAGGCCATGAATTAGAAAAGTTGGGAATTATTATGGTATTCACTTCTTACAATCACGTATTACTTACATTTCTTTTGGTGTAGCTCCTGTTTTCTCATTAATAAATGTGGACTGCACCAGCAAGTGTTGTCCCTAACTTTGTATAAATGTATTCCGGACGATAGATAGCCAGGGTTTGCCACTTACCACTTTCCACGATCGTGATATGTCTTTCGCTTCATCAACATTCACTGCATGCATTCACACTATTTCATAATTACTCCCAACAGTATTTAAACCCTATAAAATTGAAAAAAGACGGAGCTCTAGCTTATTTTATATAAACCTGTAGGTTTGCAAACAATACTTCAGTCTCATCATAAAGATCAAGCTGCTTTCTAAAGGAGTTACCGCCCTTCGGTGGTGAGCCACAATAGTAATGTAAATAAGGCAAGGGGTGGTTGATAGTCATGCAAGAGGTGGCGACGAGGGGTGGGCTTTGACGTCACGGGCCGGAGGCTGCCGCGCCTGCGCCGCGCTCGCCCACGCCACGCGGCTGGCGCGGCGGCGCCCGCCGATCGCTTTTCGCGCCAAACAGCCGCCGGTGGCGCGCCCCTCAAGTTGCCAACTTCACCAACTCTCGCGACAAACACTGACAAACCATGTCACAACCAGAGACTGACGACAATCAACAGAGCCAACAGTTGGCAGGTGAGCCTCTTCATTATTTGTAGCTCGTACTCTGCCTGTCTTAGTTAGGGAGCAGTCGAAAATAATAGAGCTTTCCGAAATATTTCATCAGAGGTCATTGAACTATCGATTTGTTGTGGCGTTTAGTTGAGACGTCTTTGAAATCAGTCGCTAAGTTTTAAATAGCACGGTACGTCTATTTGTGTTACTAGGAATATAATTGATATCAAATACGGTTTCCGTTTAGATAAAACATCTATTTATTCACATTAATGCACGTCTTCAGGGCATATTGAGTGCCTGTCTTAATTTATTCTTACGTATATTACGTAATGTGTATGTAAATGCATGTATATAATGCAATTTATTATTAGAAAGCAAAGTACGGATGACCTAATGCAGAATTACATTGATAGCTTTCTACGTTGTTTACTATTCGATCGGCGATTCATACGGCGATCAAAATAAAAAATAATAACTTCCTCACAACAACTCACGTGTCCTGGTCCGAAACCTTGTACTATACATACTCTGCTATAGTAAGTAGTACCCGGTACATCAATTTTGATTTATTTATTTGGATAAAATACCAGACAGATAATAATATGTAATATGCCATAATAACTAGATTTTGGCCAGCATGGAATGCAGCGATGAAGTGAACAACCCACAACGTATGTAGGACGTCCACTGTACAACTCGGGATTAAACCACCACGGTCCATTGCACTTTTCAATACTTACACAATTTTATGGCTATCCGCATCCGTCCTACTTTTATGCGCCGTCATGAATGGCACGCTCGCATAATGAGCTCGTATGTTTTATTTGCCTCTCTTACATAGGTAAACAAACTAGGCTTTAGCTGAATCCATTTATAAAAAAAAATCTAAAAGGCGGTAAGACTGCAAGCAATGACATTGCGAGTCTGAAGCTTTGAAGCTTCATCACAAAAGGCTTGAGCTGTGTTAATCCTTACTTTAGTTCAGCGTCATAAAAAGGAGTTGCTTTGAAGCGATCGTTTCAGAATTCCGTTGGAACCCTTCAGGCACTGAACCCTATAAATATACCTACAACTTGTCTGACCTATTAAAGATTTTTTCTTGAAAAGTTAATATGTAAGCAGTTTAGATTTTCACAGAAGAAGTACATATTCTTGTGGCAAATCGGCCAGCAAATAATAAATCATTCGAAGATCCTTTTCCCAACGTGATTTTTTAAGGTTTAAGTTTATGCTCTATCGTAATAACGGCAATACATACACGTGGTGCGATTATATTGCAATTATTATAGTTTTATTATAATTTATAACAACAAATAGTAAAAACCGGGTAAAAAAATGTTTTTCGAAATACGTAGTAAATTTATTACATTTAGGAGGAAACCCTCGGCGCGTGAATCCGACTCGCACATGGCCGGCTTTTAAATTTTTAAGAAGTACACTGCACATGCACGCACCCCGGGCGGCAGCGCCAGGCGACAGATAGGCAAATAGATGTGTGCGTACGTGAGCGGATAGTGTAGTACGCGCCACTATGCACTTGGAGTGCATCGCTCCCGGTGCGTCGAGTCGTCGTACTGCATATAGGCCACTGCACGCGAATGCCCGGGCACCCCTCCCCGCGCCGCGCCGCGCACTCCCGATGCACCTCGCGCTTTTCCATTTCCATCATCGTCCCTTCCCCCGCGCGCCCGCAACCGCCCGCGACGACGTGGCGATGTCGTAACAACGGAGAAATTTCTAGCCTTTCTCCTAGAGAGAGTTCGCGCAGATGCCTCCAACCACTCTCGATTGAATTCTAATATGTAGTCTCGACGAATTTCTGAATGTCATGCATGATGTGGTGTGAGCGCCGCATATTTCTTCAATGGTCATTGAATAGCTCCATATACGCTCAATATCAACTCGTTTGTTGCAAGGAATTTTTGTTGATTTTGACACAAAAGTGTAAGTACAAGCCGCGTTAAGTTATTTACAGAATAAAAAAACTTCTTTTTATATATTTCGTCTAAGAAGCAACAAACACTTTTAACCTTTAAAGCCACCTCACACCTACTGTTTGCAAAATAACATGTTGTTGTTTACGACTCTATGTTACGTCGAACTAGGAACGTAACCCGTTGGACCAATTAGCGCCAGTAATTCGATATGAGTTTTGCGGTGGCTAAATTGAGATACATCCTGAGATATTTTAAATTTAGCACGTATCCAACGCGGAAAATCTTAAACGTCAGCATCGAGTCGCCATGTGGCATGTAGAGTGGATTGCGGGTTCAAAGCGCTGTTCGTGGGCGCTAGAGAAAAGGTCGTAAGGCGCATACGTCGCTTAGGCGGTTACGTCTTTCTGGGTTGTGGCGGGCGGATGTATTACAAGTTCCCGCGGTCGATGCCCGGCGTGCGTGCGCGACTCCCCTACGGGTTGACGGTAGACGAGCCCGAAACGCTTCATTGAAAAGAAAATAGCGATTTAGTTCATTTAGTTCAAGAAGTTCTTTATATATAGTTTTGTCCTCAATGATTCTCAGTCCTTCTTAGTCGTTCAACTAGGGTCACTATCGTCTGCTTAACGATCTCTTGTGTTTTAATTCGCGTTAGTCAAGATGATTTGTTAATATATGACCAAACAAAATGTACTCTTATGTTGATGGACGGATTCAACGCCCTTTCTCTACTACGACCAGGCACTACTCTACTAATTAAAGAATTTTGTTTCATAATGCAAGATTTGAGGAGGGTTTCACAAATAGCGCGAGCTCAAATAATAGATAGATAGAGAACACTTTATTGTACATAAAATGGATATTACACAGATATTTCTTAACCTAAGAGTACAGACGGAATAATAATATGAGAAGTATGAACTAATACGTTACCTATTACGTTTTTAGGCTTTATATAGGTTTTTTAGAATATTACGTTACCTATTAGCGTGAAAAAAATTCAATAACACATGTAGTGTAACAACGAGAGTGTTGTTTTAAGAAAGGTATCCTTAATTTGAAGCATTCATTCGCGAAATACACATCGACTATTGACCGTGGCGAGGCAACTCAGCGTCTTGGATCACCCGCGCCCTCCGCCTGCTAAACGCTGCCGGCTGCGTCACCTTCGGTGCCACCTAACTTTGGGGCTGTCTGTTCGTTACTGTTCCCTTTTCTTTAGGGTGAAGTTTTCCTATCTATATTTGGGAGGGTATTCTAGTACGTCGACGAAAATAACTGCGGTGATAAATTATTCAGGCCGCTACGACTATATTAATTCGAAGATGAGAAGTGGGAATTTTTGGTATGTTTAGTCTTTTACAACGAAAATCTGACTCATTGCTAATGCTATTACGTAATCGGTTGAGCGAGTGAGAAACTGATGGCCCAGCGCGGTCGCCTGATCTGGTTCTAACGTCCCCTCTTAGACGCGAACTGGGAGCATTGTACGGTGCCGGTGTGCCGGTGAACATTTCAATAGGTGGATGATAATAACCTGCGAAAATGTATTAAGTAACAAGCGATGCAGCGACGAATGCGTGAACGCGGAAACGGGTGAGTGCCGTTAAGTAACTGTACGGGCCTAGAACAATCCCGGGTTGCGCGCGCGATAGGATCGGCCGCGATCCCGCGACACCTCCTGAATTGATAAGCGCACTACGCGCACAGGCTTCGAGCACCACCCACATATTCCTTAAACTATGGTATACAGGGTGCTTCGTAAATAATTATCCACATTGACTTTGGGGAAAGCCAGGCCTAGGCTCTATATAGGGGGACGTATCTGCGAATAAAGTCTAACGAATTCGAGTTATTTGAGTTTTAATTTGTGACAAGTAATAATAATAATAAAAAAAAATATTTCCAAAAAGAATTACAGAGTTGGTATAAATCACAAGTAAACTAGTTAGGGCGTCTATAAATTGTATTAGCTTCTGTTGCTGTGCTAGGCTTATCACCTGTATTACAGCAATCAGTGCTAATTCCCTATTTATGTGAATCAGGTGCTAGTTGTAGAAATGGATCATCGCACTGTACAAAACAATTATAACTAAATAATAAAGTACAAGAACCTAATGTTAAAATAGGATCCTCTCTAAGTCAGTGTGTGTGTAAGTGTGTGTGTGAGTGTGTGTGTGTGTTTTAAGATGAATAAGAGAGGGTGTGTGTTTTGGATGTAGATGAAGTTAATCCCTAGTAGAAAAGAAAGGCAGAGACAAAGTAACATGTTAAACTCCGGTTTTTCGTACACTAACAATCTGCTGTTACTAGCTAGCGGCTAATAGTCAGTGAATATATTAAGAGATTGAGTGTTAGAGAAGCTAGGGGTAAGAATGGTTATAAGTAGCGAAAATGCGCTCTGACTGTACCATTATGATGTGCTCGGCAAAAATATCTTAGTGTATGTTGTCTCTGTCGCAATTAGCTGAATGGCAAGGGGTGTGCACTAGACTCGGGTGGACTGGCGCGGGGTGAACGACCTACGAGTCGTCGCACTGTCGCGTAGTTGCCCCCCACACTCCACTACCGTACCTTGTATTCAGTGTCTATGCGGGGCCGTTGGATATTCATTTTTAGGTGCCAGATTGTAGAGTGATTGGTTCAACAATAGAGTCGGGATAATAGGTATTTGTAAACAACTGTCGGTTATCAGTGGTTCACAGAAAATAATTTAAAAAAACAAACACACAAACTCACGCCTGTATCGCAAAGGGGTAGTCAGAGACCAGGTTCTCCCTTGCACTTGCTACGACCCTGACATGTCTCTTTCGTTTCTTCAACTTTTATTAGTCGTTTCTTAAATATTACCCGAAACCGGCGTGCGTGCATGAAATTCATGCACGCACGCCGGTTCCGGGTAATATTTATCTTGCCCTTTGTTAATAAATCTTAACCTTCAGTTTAAACTTTAAGTATTTATGTCAACAATTTTTATGGCATTTAAGTGCTAACCCACCAACCCCCGTTTACATTTCAGTAATCAGCTTAATAACGCGCTATTTTTTTTTAATTTGTAGCGACGAAAATTCCGTACAAACAAAGTTCAGTTTCAATTCCCAAAATAGTGCAGAAAAGTTTGTAAATACATTACAGTGATGTAGAGGTTTGCAAACGAATATACATACTTAGTAAAAAATTACAAACCGCTATAATTGTGTCGTTGATACACAAAATTATTTCGAAAATAAAGACTATTGTATATTGACGCTACACAGAACTATCTTAATGCAAGAATTCCTAAGTGTGTACGATTATAGCATAGTCTTAACTGGTACTTAGTGAAAAGCACGGATTAAGTCTGAAGTCCTCAGTGTCTACGAGTATAGCATAGTCTTAACTGGTACTTAGTGAAAAGAACGGTTTAAGCCTGTCACGCACTGGGCAATCACGCTGGCGGCCGAGGACGCGGCACATGCAAAAAATGAAAATCTTTCTGCGATTTATACAGGCCGCGACCGCGCCAGTGAGGGTCCGGCCTTATAGCTTTATTAGCGAGTTATCTATTCGTGGAACTAAGCGCTGTAGCGCGATCCACATAGCCGGCGAGTCGATTACCCCGCCGCTGACGCAAGCCGCGTCCTTGGCGGGAATCTACAAACACAATTGTTCAAATAACCACATATATACAGTGGGTCACTCACCTCTGATTGGTATTTCCATGCCCTTGCCAGCCTCAAGATGTAGGTGGCCAATGGCGAACTCTTAAACCCTGGTTCCTCATACAAGTCTCACGTAATCGCGTTAAATCTGCGTCGTATAATTATTACCTACAATCAATACAATATGTTTGTAACGATTCTCTATATTTAGGCTAATATCTCTAAAGGTCTTATCCAGTTCAGTATATCTGAAACTGATATCAAACTGTACAAATGTTCGGTGACAATCTTGCCGTAAGTAGAGGCAGCTATCACAATACGGGTGCGTGACACAGACTAGCGGCTTTTTGAAACAGATCGAGTGCACGCATTCGCCACGTGGGCGTGTTTGATAAACAACTGCCTGGATTATTTAATAAAGTTATGTTCATCCATTCACTACTTCGATCTGCTTATGTTCACTTAATAGAGAAATTGAAATTACTTGTGTTTGTAACACAAGTTAAACTAAGTTTCTCCTGAATTACCTTACAATGGCCTAAAGAGCTGTAGAAATTATGTACGAGTTCGCTTGTCTTGAACAAACAGCCATTATCAATGGCATACATAGCCTGCTCGATAAGAGGGCGCGATAATACGAACAACACATCAGCTCGGTACATTGACCCACAATTATATAAAAATGTCCTTGATTATGAGAGAGTTCATACAGAAATATACTGTGACGATCAAATTCTTTGTTACATTTGTGTAACAATAGATTGTCTTCAATAGCGTTATACAATTCCTAATAATACGTACCTATATATTACTACAGCAAAGTAACAATGTTTCACACAATCTTTATAGTCAAAGTCAATGCGTTAACCAGCCCGGATCCGGGTCAGTCCATCGAATTTTATTAGTTGGAAGATTCTTTGTTAGTGTTTGTTGGTCCTGCAATGCATCCGGAAGGGTGCACTGGGTCAGCGTTGCCCAGCCGCTGGGACCCTTGACGACAGCATGACAACTTTTGCGGTAACGATCTGAATTCACCTCTACGGCTATACCATAAGAACGTTCAGATCAAAGCGTGCATAGTGGCATGTTATCATTGTACAGGAATTAAAGTAAAATCTCCTTATCTATTCGAAAATGTTGGATGTACTCATCAACATTTACAACTTTTACTACCGGTTCCGCCACCGGTAACTTCAACTTAAGAATCGCTAAAAAATATGATTCTTTCCTCACTAAAGTTAATACAGTCTACAGCACACCAACCTTTACACCCTTGCAGTCTAATCAGAAACGTAAGTGGCGACTTTACAACAAAAATGTAAAGGTTGCTACTGCCTGCTGTCGAATGTTTTTAAAATGGAAATGGATGAGGTGGTAAACATTTTTTTCGCGATTTTTAAATTTTCCCTTTAGCAAGAGTTCGTATTGGCTCCTTTTTCGGATATATATGGGAGTATATTATACCCTGTATTCCATGTTCTGTGGTCCGTGGTCCGTGCGCCGGCTGTGCTAATTGGAGTGCGTCGCGGTGCAGTGGCGTGGCACGCGTGCTCATCTCGTGCCCCTCGCTACTCGTCTTCCGCCGGAAACATGCCAAACTGGCTGCAATTTGGTTTTAAACATTAAAAAACTATATCTACTTGTAACTAAAAACATTACTTAATATAAGAATATTTTTGCATTATAAAAACGCAAACCTTCCTGAGATTCAGGAAGAGACCCGTGCCCCAGCAGTGGGGACATACAAGGGTTGATATCATCATCATCATAAACGCAAACCTACTTTTTCTCTCTTAAAAATTGCAAGACATGTAATAATTCATATTAATTTAAATTTAGCAGGCAACTATGAAAATTGTCTTTTTTAACACCTAGA
Organism: Yponomeuta sedellus; assembly: GCA_934045075.1. NCBI lineage: Eukaryota > Metazoa > Arthropoda > Insecta > Lepidoptera > Yponomeutidae > Yponomeuta > Yponomeuta sedellus. Next base: position 12,065,015 of record OW203729.1, on the reverse strand, counting down.
AAAAAATACATATCTCTTTTAATCTCTGAGCTTATCAGTTAAACAATGTTATGTCCATGATTTGACTACTTTAACATAACACGAAAGGAACAAAGCCAAATATCTGAACTTCTTCACGTGATACAGACGTTCATATTACCAAAAAAAATACGTTTTATTTGTAATTGAATAACGACAATTTCAACAATTTCATGGCCAAAGAAAGCCCACACTTATGTCATCCGACAAGATCTCTAAGTGGAAAATGAGGCCAAATTAGTACTAAAATGTAGATGAGTTCAACAGCCGAATGTAAATCTGATGCGCTGCTGAAGAAAAGGCCCTGCCGAGCCACGGATGACAACTTTCACGCTGTCGGTTACGTAACGTGCGCCGGCGCAGCGTACGAACTTACTAGAACTTTCGGAGTCATCGACCACCGCAACGGTTACGAAATTTACTTACACCCGGACGCTTGCTCGTAGGCATTACCAAAATCTAACATTCCATGTCGGAATCCAAATGCTACAACAAAGTAATTTTCAGCCAGTGCAATAAACCAGTGGTTTATTGAGATTGATTGGCCACGTGAAGAAAGTTTACATCTTTAAAAACAATTATTTTAGGTTTTGAACATCGAAAGAGTTTAACGGGCTTTCTCCTTCGTTACGAGTCTTGTTTCGTAACAATCAATACATAACACCCATACGCAACGTATAGGTCTCACTGCAGGGCACAAGCCTTCTTTCAGAGAGAGGGAACATCGTTAGGCGCTGCAGCACACATAGCCGATAAAGCTAGTTAAATAAGTTCTAGATTTTACAAACAATAATTTAAACTCCGTTAATTGGGAACCGAAATTTAAAAGAAAGTTTGAAGTGTTACTGTCTATTTTTTTTCTAACTATAAATAACTTGTAACGTTCATAGTTTTTGCGTAATGTTGAATAAAAACATTTTGATTTTTACCATCCGTGGACGTTTATCAAAACACTGCCCGAAGTAGATAGAACGAATCTCTTATTGAAATGGACGATGATGATGAGTCAAAAATAAATTAGTGTACTATGACTCTGAGCAGATTAGATCCGAATGTGATTCACCAATCCCTAGGTTTAATCTTGGCGATCTCTGTGGCTGACTCTGCCAGCCAGATATAGCCAGTGGGTGTATAAAAAGAGTCGCAAGCGGGTACCTAGATTCTGATTAAGTATAGTGATAGTTGGCGAGCGGGGCGGGTTCGTCGCTCGCGCGGAGAGGTCAAAGTCGTCGTACAACTTGCTTGGTGCGAAGCTCGCAGAGCCTAGCCCGCGCTAGACACGTCATCGACTAAGAAACTATCCAAGCCACGAGTTACATTGAGCTGTTCGAGTAAACGCAATGTAAGTCACGCATCGGAACTTTTCACATCACAAATTCATTCAGTTTGTAACAGAATTGGAAGTTATTAAGATGTATTTTATTTTCCGATACTTTGGACAATTACCACAGATTTTCTGAATTCTTTTTTCTTATTCTATTAAGCAAAGATTCTTTGTTACTAGGTAACATCTTATTTAATAGAAATGGCAATAATAATATTATGAATGACCGATATCAATAATTATTTTTATGGTGATAACGATCACTTCGAACCTATACTGCCTTGTAATGTCAAGAGAGACTTTATAATATGGATAAATCCCACTAATGTAAATGTACACCGTCTCTCATATTGCAGGTACATTTAATCGTATTCCAGATACATTTTAGCTACTTTCACAGAGCGTTTACGTCTATTATGTTCCTTCTGGCAGCTGAATTCTTAACGATATCTCTAAAGAGGTCAATATCAAAACAACATTGTTGTTGCATTCATTTGGGTTGGGACAGTATACATTATTTATTGACTCGCGCTGTTTACTTTCTTCCTTATCAACTTTGTAGGTCAGTCCGTAGACAGTATCTAAATAAGCGCCCAAGCTCGTCCACCCTACCGAAATATGGTCGCATTATCATCGTTTGGGAACAATGTTAGCTTATGTTCCACTATTTTTGTTTATGAACCTACCGGTTACTTTGACCAGCTGCATCATTTTGTTTAGATAACAGTGCTTGTAGCATAACAACGCACTACTTCGACTGTCACGCATTCGTCAAAATGTGTGGCATATGCTTTACATTATTCTCAGCATGTCAAACGAAGTCTCTGGCTGTCATGCTACGAGCACAAGTTGTGCTCGCGCTGAACTATAACAGTCTTATGTAATCAAACTCCTCAAAAACGGCTTCACAGATTTTTTAGAAACAGTTTGTGTATATTTGGTAAGTCTAAGAATAGGTCGAAGGCTAATTAATATTCTAAAACAAGTTTGCGGGTTTAGCTAGCTTATATATAAAAATCGACTCCATTAAAATTCTAATGGAGTTAAACAGTCTTCAAAATCTTCAAAATAGGATCACACGATTTATCATGGTATGTAAAATAAGATATCCATAAATACACAACAGCTGCTGAGAACGCTACTTAAAGAGCTTATTAGACATAGTTTTCTTCACTGTTATAAAAAAATACCTAAAAACACTCCTCAGAGGCAGTTTTAACGTTCTTTCCCTTGGCAATTGTGACTATATATCAATAACGTTTTAGAAAATTCGCGTTTTTTGTAATTAACGACGAAAGAATTTCCAAAAGTAGTCGCATCAACGAGAAAGTAACGCCACTTCTCTAATCTACACGTCGAAGTTTTAGTGTAGGCTGTTCTTTAAGTTCACACAACACGGCCACAGGGAAGTGAAGGGGTCGGCATCGTGTGCGTTCATGACACGACACTGAGCAATTATTAAGCGTACAGAGGCGTCATTGAACCCGAGTCCGCGGTTATTGCGAAACAACGGAAACTAGCTGCGCCCCGACCGCTCCGCCCGCCCCCGCGACCGCCCGCGAAACCTACCACGAATTTTTAAACCACCTAGGTAATAGAGCTTCGATAATATGACGTGATTCGCATATCAACAGCTGCCGGTTACATCACTACTAGATCTACATGTAGTCGAAGCGATAGAACTTGAAATATCACTTGAAAACATTCAGAGGAGATGGTTCTGTGTTTGTAATACTTGAAATTCCACTTTCTTTCTTTATCGACATCACAAACACTTTGTCCGGTCTGTTCTTATAAATGTCAATACTGAGTTTGGATGTCACGAAAGCTGAAAATTTTATTTTTTTTAATTTCAAAATGTGTTTGTCAGTTTCTGTATCACACCTTAGCGTCTAAACGCTTGAACCGACACAACTGTATTGTGATGTCATCCCTGATAACATAACAACTCACTATCGGGTTTTTAGTTTTTGTAACAATTGCGTCCTCTACAAACTTTTCCAGTCGCTTCAATGTAGAAAAGTTGAGTGCAGGGTTCGCTTACAAGATAGTTGCGCTGTCTGTACGTTCAGAGCGCTTAGAAACGACCTATAAAGATACGTGCCTCGACGTGAGGGACAACGACCGCGCTGCCTCATTCGCAGGTAGGCTAAGGGGTTAAGGAACTCCGGTGCACTATATAAAATACCATTGAACTCTTGCTGTCCCGCTTGCTCGTTGCACCCTCGCTGCACCGTGCGAATCCCGGCTAACGCCACTACACCGCCGATTACGTGCCCCGGGTACGTAACCGCGCGCCTACCGCCGCCTGCACTGTCATATGCCTTTCTAGCATTCTAGAGCTGATAAGCCATACACAATAAACTTAGCATTAAACGCGTTGCAATTTTGAAACAACGGAAAGTTATCTGATTTCCATTTAATCCGATTACCTTTAAAGGTACCTTCATATAAGGCATTTTTTTACAAAAACGTCTTACGTACAGACTAGCCCAAGAGAGTATACACATTCGTATATCGAGCCCTTTTAAATTATGTCTTTGTTCTATTAATGTTTAATAATAACTGACTAACAACTTCCACACAATGCAATCGATCATTTTGATTCCATACAATGCCCAATGCCGCTTGTTTTTTAATTAATTTCATCCATAAATATACAGTGTTTACTGTAACTTTTTTCTATTTTTAAGTATCCGTCTTGCGAGAACATTCTGCCCCGCCCATCACTAGTCATGCGTTAATAGAATCTCGGGTCATATGTCAATAATCAGAAGCACAAGGTGGAAAGTCCTGAGTACAGTGTGTCGGCGGCGAGGCTTTGACAGGCAGTTGCGTGGAAAACATGTGGACACCCGACCCTTTACTCACACCCTACTAAACCAGCGCTTGTCGAATGATTTTCCTGGTCACACGGGAGCAATAGACAAGGAATCGCCTCATCCCGCGCTCACGTAACGGGTGATGATGTTTGTCATTTTCGCGCCTGTGAGGGCTCCTCTACGCCAAATCGAATAACTATACATCGATTGCCAATTGATTGACAGCTGTAGATCGACCGTTCATTGCATCAAAATATCTTTCGAAGGTTCGATGTAAAAAAGCTTTCGATGTAATGAACGGTCGATCTAAAGTAGTCGATCGATTGGCTAAAGATGTATTGTTATTCGATTTGGCGTAGGGGATCCCCTGTAAGACAGACAGTAAATTCATTCGAATTTCGAAACTATTTCGCGTCGCGATAGCTATGCAATTTTCTGTAGGATTCGCGTGCCTACAATTCTCAAAATTGTTACAATCAACGGGATTTGTCTAAGCGAGGACTAAATTGAAATAAGACTTACTTCAACTTAATAATATTTCTTACCAGAACTTAATTCTAATAGGCTATCGCTACCTACGCAAGATGTTTTGCTCAAATCCAAAAGTAAAGCGATAATTTCACGGCCGGTCGATAAAGTGTCGTTGAACTTAAAATAAAAAATTTAAGATATGAACACAAAGCATAACTCTGTTAAACACTAAACATATCATAATGTAATCTGTTAAGTATTATTGCAATCTATCCAAACTAATATAATAAATGTCAAAGTACGTCAGTCTGTTGCTTTTTACACGTCTTTTTCACGCCTATACCACTCGTATTGAACTCGTACTTTTTATCTTAATCCAACGCGAACGCAGTCGCGGGCATAGTTAGTCAATGTTATTTTTTCATTAAACTCAGTTTCATCTCCTTCATTCCAATTAGATAAAAAACATTAATGACTAACTGGAAAAGGTAACAACAATATTGGCCTTGATTATAAATGAAACATAAAAAACTGTTGTACAAAAATTTATCGAATTTTTCCAAATACTTAAGTCGACCACCATGTCCAAAGGTCTACGGTCGTGTAACCGCGTAGCTTCGTAGCAGCGTAGCAGCGCTCGTAGCACGTAGTGTAGCGTGTGCTTCAGTTTAGAAGTCAGATTTTTCGATGATCACGTGTCGGTAGAACAGAAATCCATAGTCACGTAGGTAGATTTAGATAACTACGTAAGCATCACGCACGACAAAAACATATGTCACACGTTCGTGGTAAGTACTTCATGTAATCTTTTAAATAATTTATATATAGGTAGATATTTTTAAAAACCTATTTAGAGGCTAAAAATTTCACCCATGCCGGGATTCGAACCCGCAACCTCTGGCTATCCGTGCCAGATAGATAGATAGATAGTTTTATTCAAATAGCAGATTTGCTTCATCACGTACAAATATTTATACTATTTTTATTTTTAATGCACTAACCCGTGCTAAGGACAAATAAAAAAAAAACCTATTTAGAGTAAAGTTTAATCATGTGGGTACAGTGATATCGTTCCGATGTAAAACCTAACTGCAAAGTAGGTAGTCGGGGCTGTAAGTGATGCAATTTGCTTAAGCCAGATGTCGCTGCCTGTACGTAGTACAGAGAATAGTGTAAAGAGGTTCGAAATTTCACTGATGCCGGTGAGTCGCCCATTGGCTCAATTGGTAGAGCGCTGGCACGGATGGCCAGAGGTTGCGGGTTCGAATCCCGGCACGGGTGAATTTTTTAGCCTCTAAATAGGTTTTTAAATTTGTCCTTAGCACGGGTTAGTGCATTAAAAATGAAAATAGTATAATCATGTGGGTACAGTGATATCGTTCCGATGTAAAACCTAACTGCAAAGTAGGTAGTCGGGGCTGTAAGTGATGCAATTTGCTTAAGCCAGATGTCGCTGCCTGTACGTAGTACAGAGAATAGTGTAAAGAGGTTCGAAATTTCACTGATGCCGGTGAGTCGCCCATTGGCTCAATTGGTAGAGCGCTGGCACGGATAGCCAGAGGTTGCGGGTTCGAATCCCGGCATGGGTGAAATTTTTAGCCTCTAAATAGGTTTTTAAATTTGTCCTTAGCACGGGTTAGTGCATTAAAAATAAAAATAGTATAATCATGTGGGTACAGTGATATCGTTCCGATGTAAAACCTAACTGCAAAGTATGTAGTCGGGGCTGTAAGTGATGCAATTTGCTTAAGCCAGATGTCGCGGCCTTTACGTAATACAGAGAATAGTGTAAAGAGGTTCGAAATTTCACTGATGCCGGTGAGTCGCCCATTGGCTCAATTGGTAGAGCGCTGGCACGGATAGCCAGAGGTTGCGGGTTCGAATCCCGGCATGGGTGAAATTTTTAGCCTCTAAATAGGTTTGTACAAATATTTGTCACACTATTTGTAACTATTTTAAACATACTTAATTTTTAAGCGATTTGGAACTGTCGCTGTCGTAGGGCTAGGGATTCTTGTTGATTCGTTCCAAATTGTGAAACATTTTTGACGCACTTATGAAAAACACCTACTAAGTACTGTCTGACATTTATCATGTGCTGTCGATGTCTTTATGACTACATATGGCTGCCCGCCATACTTTAATTATTGTGTTTAGTAACCTTAGTACCCGCGCCTACGCAGAGTCTGCAAAATCACGTCCGCCACATTTAGTGCCAGTTGTGCTCTATATACGTTTGTGTAATAAACTTGGCTACCTCGCTAGGTAGGTATATTTTGTGCGCTAGCACTTGTTTACTTCGATGTGCGCAGACCTTGAGATTCGGCGCGCGGTCAGTGGCCCACAGTGCCCCGCCCGCACCCCGCGTTTCGCCCGCCAACACCCTACAATAGCAGATAATATACATTTTTATTATTCGCCTCTTACAGTTGCCAATTGCCCAAATTGTTTGCCGGAAATCACAAAAGAGTAGTAGTTTAAAAAAGTGACGTGGTGCGGCACTCCTGTGGTAGCCCATGATCATCATTTATAAATAAAATGAAAATGTGAATATGATGTGATACGAGACAAAAGAGTGTCACACCATATTCACGTTTGTGAAACAATCGTTCTAACAAAAGAAATTGGAAAGCAACAATTTGATCTAAATAATGGCATGTAACAATACTTAATTGAGATAAGTATTACGAACACATCTTTAGCATAGCATAACGTTACGTGAGTGTGGGTGGTGTTTACCTCGACGTTACCGTCATCTCCACATCAGCACCGCTGGCACTGGGGAGACGCGCTATTTTCGCAAGTAGCTCAATTTTCACGCTCTGTGCCGTGGACCAAATTTGTTCTGTCAATCTGTCTCTGTATGGGTAAAGAGTGTGCACACGGGTCGGCGCCGCAAGAGCCGCTGCCGGCCGCGACTGTGTGCAAGGCAAGAGACTGCTGTAGCTTGTCTGTATTGGTGCTTGCCGCGAATTCGGCAGCTTCAAGGACGGCCGGGTTCAGTAGCCACAGCCGCTGTGAATGACACCATTTGGAACGTTGACCCTATCGGTTTCCTGCGGCAGTCACAAAAATATATTAACCATGTTAAAATTCCTATTTGGGCAAGCACTTAATCGACTTTGACTTAGAGACAATGTAATGATTAGCATATAAAGTGCCTGTACATTTACTTAAGTGTGAACGGCCTCAATGATTATTGATGCATGTATGTATGCCACTAAGTGCGCTACAAAAGTAGCTCGCTCATACTGAAATGGATAAATTTCAACAAGTAATTAGCAGACTTAAAACTCTCTACGAGGATACGTAATGCAAAATATATCAAATAAGTACCGCATTTTAAGGTTTGACTTCTTTGTTAGAATTTAAAATTTTAGTGGCAATTACTTAACGTTTTGATAGTAAGCGTGGTTTGTCATCGTGTTGAAGGGATTTCGCGACCAGGCAGATTTTAGATTTTATGACCTCCTCATTTAACATAGTATTAGAAAATAATTTTACAAATCGTTTTCTAGACTCAGAGACAACTCTAGGTGACTTTTTGCGGGCTGATTTCAATTCAATTTAGTTTGTTGCCGCGTACCCTCAATTATCGCCCCAGTAACATTTGGCGGGCTAAGGCATTAGGCCAGCTGCCAACTGGCATTAACTTAAACTAATTTATAGCGCGGCAACTCTGTTGAACTCTATTAAAACTGTATTTCTTGTTGTTACAGGTGAGTGATGTCATTGCGTGGACAGTGCGTCGAGTGCGCTCAGGTATAATAGCTCCTATGTGTGGCGAATGCAGTTGGCTTATTATTGCGCTTGTGCTCTGTTCTCGTTGGAGCACAGTGCACCAGGCTCCAGTGCGAGTCACTCACCTCGTCCTAACGGGCCAGCCCTGCTGCCTGCCTGCCTGCCTGCCTGCTTGCCGTCATCGCCCGCACTTGTCGCCCCACTAGCGCTTACTAATGCCGACGAATGCACTACATTTGCATTCATAATGTTCCCATACACCGCCGGATGCCATAGCCATTTCTTACAAACGTGCTAATACTCTTTAAAGTAAGCAACTACTTCACAACCCCCAATGAATCACTTAACAAGTAAATCCCATCGATAATGAGGTCCGAAAGTCCTGCTGTGCCATTTACGCAAAACGGACCGCAGAACATTAGAACTCGCTTTTGAATAGAGTCATAAATGTTTCAAACGAAATTGTATGCAGGCGCATTTTGGAATAACACCCAGGTTTTCGGATCCGGCAAATCGTAAATAATTACTTTGTTCAATGCCGTTTACAGAAAAAGTTTATATTATTGGGGTAGTTTTTCTGTCATAAGAATTCTTAAATTACTAAAGAGTTATTTAAGAATTCTTATGACAGTTTAATGTCAAATACCTAAAATTATGAGAATACAATATTGTGAAAATATCGCTAGGCTTCCCGCTGGCACGGTATCATTAAGACAGGCAGTTGAAAGCATCCCTCGCGCGCGCATCGCTTAGAGCGGGCACAAAGCGACGCGACCTGGGAATGTCGGTTACGAGCCCGTCTGATAAAGGGAATCGCAAAAAACTTATACCCAAACTTTTTGTCGCCGAAATGGATTGATTAAACAATAATTTGGGACTTTTTTCGCATCGCCATAGAAGAGTTGAATATCGCAAAACGCGAACAAAGATACTCGCCGAGCAAAAAACTTAAACTTTACCTGTTCGTGAAATCCGAGATCTAAAGAAAGGGTAGGTCGGATCACATCGGACTTTTTACCAATGCGGAGATTTCGCTGTTACCTGCATTTTTTCCGAAAAAAGGTATAAATTGGAATCCCTAAAAACGAAATTAAAAGGAAGTCGGCTTAAGGTTTCTTCTTGATTCGTCCCGACCTTTTGTTGTCAAGCATCAAGGGTTGCGAAGATAAAGTTTGCTCGTAAATAGAATAGTGCATTCGCTCGTTGCTCCTTCAATCTCAGATAATATGGGTCACGACCGAAAGACTCATCACTTAACCCATATCAAACTACGAAACAAGCAAATTCTCTAAACGCGATTGTTAATTGTGTTCTTAGAATTTGAGAATAAATAATGGTCCGGCTTTAAAGAAAAGATGGGACAGTTTAGGAAACAAAGCATGAAATGCTGACCCTTCCGAGAACCTTATCTTCGTCTATTATTAAAAGTGGCCACCAAGTAAATCATTGTAATACCGTAACATTTTAAAGTCGTTAAGGTTTTGCCAGGCAATTAGTAATGTTAACAATGCCGTTATTGCCTTAGATAAACCGATCTTTTACTACCTTTCTCTTTATTTTCACACATTGAGACATTTTCAATCTATTGATTTTTTTATTAAATAAAAAAAAACCGCGTTGGATACGCGTGGAAATTAAGTTCATACTTCTCTCTCTCAGAGAAGGCCTACGCCCTGCAGTGGGATGTTTATAAAAAAAATTGTAAACAATCAAAGGATAAATCCTCATTAACATTATGTTTAGGAGGTGGACTCTCTGCATCTTCCAAGTACTCCTGTTACCGGTCAGAAAACTGACCGGTAACAGGTTTAGTTAGCCGAAGGTGAAGTTAGCCAGGTCGGTTAGTTTCTCAGTGGCCTATCCCTCTTTCTTTCCAAAATGTTTGTTATGCCACTCTCGTAACGTAGCAAGTGGTCAAAAAGCATTTTTCTGATAAGCCTACCTACTGACGATTGATATTTGACTGTTCTTCCATAGTATTTGTGTCAAACGTTAACGTTTGGTAACTGTTGGTAGGTTTCTATTGAAGGTTCTGTTATATAGAAAACAAGCATAAGTGGTATTTTTTTTCTCTAATAAACAGAAAATACTGGTCTTCTAATAATGCACAAAAAACTAACAAACCTAGACAATATTATAAGACAAATAAGGAGAGTGCTCCTTATTTGTCTTATAATATTGTCTAGGGTTAATATTGTACGATAGGTCTCCTCGAGCCAGAATAATTGCATTTTATACTTAGTAAATACAATACAAACTTTTTAGTAACCAGCCAACTTTTTTTTCAAGAAAACTCTCATAACACCTTAGTTTCTGAGCCAAATGTGCATGTATACACTGTAAGAATTATTAAAAGATATGACGCAGGCGATTAGCTGCCTAACTTAAACAACGTAAACAATAACGTCTTGTATGCAGCCACACACTCCAAGTGAACGAACATAGAATTGACGTCAAAAACTAATGCATCTACACGTTTCGTGAATATCTTTGGGTGATTACGCGCTGCGACTTTAACTTTTTGAGCCTATTTTTGTTCAGCTCTATATTACTAGTAGGTAGTGTGTATACAATACTTTCCTAGTGTGTTGGTAGTTAGAAGCTCATGGTGTGATCGCAACCAGCGCAGGCGCAGCGCAGCCGAAGCGCACGCGGCGGCGGCACCGTTAGCCGCACTCGCGGAGTTGAGTGCACGCCCGGTCGCCGACACCGCGCTGCCGATGCCGGGCCCGCTGGCCCATCTGCAGACCTCGTATTTCAGCGCCTTTTCCTTGACTCTTGCGTTGGATAACCCAATCATTAGCTCGAAAATAGCAGCCATTGTATTTGTTGATAAACCAACTCTCACAGGTGGCAGATGGCTGAAAAAAAGACATTTCCATATATCGTCAGTTCTAGACAATTTCTTATCATTCAAGGTGTTAATATAATAGCAGCCTTCCGTAATCTTACGTACTCTCTGTATAATTGGGTACATTTATTCCAAGCGAACCATGCCTGGCAAATCAACGGCTTGGGTGATATGAAGACTCGAAATTCGTACTTGAACGGAAAACACAAAGTTCAAAATACACACAAAAATCATACTTTTTCATGCACAATTGCATTTATGCATTATTTCGAATATTTCTTCCCGAGGAGTGTTATTGACTTTTTTTATTTACAACTTATTTTAGAAAAAAGATCAGATGTACTGTATGAGGTGTGGCGCTGGCCTTTCGTTGCCTCTGGGTCCGTCATGAAGCAATAATTTGTTTTCTTAGTTACCTACTTACATTTCTGAACTTGTAGTAGCAATACCAGCTGCTAACTATGAAGGAAACAATCATGAGGAAATCTGACTCTCTAAAGTAATAACATTCTTCAGAGCTTGAAATTGTCGGCACGCGAGATGATTAATCCCATGCTATATCTGAGGGAGGGCTTTTGCCCAAAATGTATTCAACATATAGGGATCTCAAACAATGCGAATTAATACAAACGCTACACGTACCATAAAACGATGAAAATTAGAAGTTCCTTGCGTGCGTCCAAATATACTTTTGACATTTTAATAACCAAATTTTGTATTAAGTGTCTAAAAGAAATGTGCATCAAGTCGGTTCGTTTCGGTATCCAATATGCGTAGCTTTTGGGTCGGAAACTCGGAAGTCAATATTCAACACGCTACCTATATGTAAGTTTCGGATGAACCTATTCTTTATATGTCCGCTTTGCCGCGTCAAGGCGCGTGCGGTAAAACATGCTGCCACCCTCTTCCTGGTTGAAAAAAACACCACAAAAGAGCCAGAACTATTTAAATGGCCATGCCACTTTTTATTAATAACAAGGTGCACTGCTGTGGCGCGTTTCTCTGCCAGCTGGGAGACGAGGAAGTACGCAGGCGCCCGTGCCACGCACAAAGCCCAACACACAAATTACACTCATCGCCGAAAATGTAAAGCATGCAAAAATATATAATGACGTGAAGAATACACGTAGAAAGTAAATCATTATACGTACAGGATGTTTAAATACTGGCTCACAACCCGAAAGCCACACATACTACACATACCTTAATATTGCTAGAAATCTATTCGCATGTAACGGATCGTAAATACGCTTGTTTAAAATCACAGCGTTCTGAATTTTCTAAAATTAAACTTGTAAATGATAGAAAACTCTGGTCCGAATTGGTGGAGGCCTTTGTCCAGTGGGACAAAAACAAAGAGGCCATAAGGCCACGTAAAAAAAAACTTAAATGTTCTTCGCGAATAAATGTTCAGAATACGATATTTGATGTATTCCTGCAAAAATCTGTAATGAGTTACTTTGAACCTTTACATTCCCTAAGACTGAAGTCCTTAGGCACGGCTTCTTTGGAAAAAGTAATTGTAAAGATTGAAAGAATTTGTGAGTTTCAAGATTGTAAATTAACTGTCGCTACATTGTCACAAAGATTATTGTGAACGACTGGAGTTCAATAGCCGTTTTACTTCTCTAAGTTCTAAGTCCTCCCAGCCTTTAAAAGGCCCATTGCAATTTATCTAAACTTATACTAGAAAACAAATGATAACAGTAATTTAGCCGAACATACCAATGGGCCCACGCTTTTTAGTGCTTTAGTAATCAGTTTGATGAACTTCGCGTAATCTAGAATGTAACGGTGGGTAATTTTTTACTCCCACGTTGTGATGACAAGTTATCAGAAGGCTTTGTCGCGTGTAGGCTATCGGAAGAAAAAAACGGCAGCATTGACCCGTGTCGGGAGAAAAAAATGAACGAAACCGGTCCAAGATCTGAAGAAAGTTGACTATGGCCACTGTAGTTCACCTCCACTTTCTCCGGTACGCTCAATCGACGTTGCTATCAAGCCCTTATTATACAACACGAGTATACAGGCTACAACAAGATCCCCACATCTATTTAAAAAGCATGGTTCTGCTCCTCAATACGACTAACTTTTAACCTAGCAAAACTATATAAAATTTTTAACATTGTGTTTCCTCTCCATTAACTCTTAGTTTTTTTATAGGTTAGCAAACATTTTGAAATATACAAAGAAATTTTTAATATCCGTAATTCCTGAAACATGCACAAGTCCATTAGATAGAGTGTATAATTTACAAATACAGCAGCTCTTTACTTTTGTTCTAAGTGACTGGAGTAATTTCCATTTTATATGTGTTTTATTTTGTTCTTTTCTTTTATTTTTCTATTCGTTTTTTTTTTATTCGTGTTTGGGTAAAGAGCGAGGCTTTCTACTTGTCCCTGTCCGAAGCCACCTCGCGCCATACTGATAAGAATTTAATAAGGTCATGTTGCCCTTGTCGTCAATATTTCTTTTCCGAGTCGCATCAGTCAACATTTGGCTCAACTATCTAAGCTTATATGATAGTGTGATGGCGATATGGTATCAAATTTTAATCATATTAGATTGAGAAAAAACACATACGTATAACAAAACATGGAAACCACAAACTCAGATTGAGAAATTTCAGGAATTGCACAATTCAATAATTCTATCATATATTATCAAGCAGCCCACCTAGAGGTGGGTTGCTTGATAATATGATGGGTACACCACTAAATCTGTAAAGACACCTAAAAAAGCTTCACCACACCTGAGTTCAGACAATAAATTCAACACATCCAAATGTAAGTCTCAAAAACAAGGCACCACGCCAACGTTATCGATGCGGAAATTTATCTAGGAACGTTTGCCGGAGCGCGCAATTTGAATAAAGTCAAGGGGATCATTCGGTCGTAGCAAACAACATGGGGTCAGTAGACTCGATGCCGAGTGCCGAAATTATCGCGCTCCGCCACGAGCGGCGAGCGGGCAACGGACGAGCCAAGGCCGCGAGCCGCCGGCAGCCCCGGCCCCGCTCCCCCAAAACACACACACACGATTACTTCATGCCTAAAAAGCTTTTACAAGCTTTCGAAGTTACAAGCTTTCCATTTGCTGGTTGCTGGCGAAGGCATCGATTTGCTGACGCTAGTAGTCGGGTTTACTTAGAAATTGAAAGACCTGTCGATATCTTTCAGTTTTTCAGGGTTACCTCCGAAATGCGTAATTGCTTAAGCACTCCGATTTATTTGAGTTTGTTTTTACAACAACATTTTGGCTTATCAGTTTTTCTCAGATTTACATGTTTTAATATCAGGGTTTGTTTTATTTTATTAAATGCCCGTTCCAACTAAGAATTTACATTTTTTTAACATATGATTTGCAAAGCAAGGATAGCTAATTAAAAAAAATCGTTGGTAGACCAAAGTTGTTGTCAATGTCAGATCCTAACTGACGTGCCTTGAGCATTATAAAATATATGTATCCCTGTATAAAGTCCTCATCGGCTTAACCTCCATGAGCAATCAAGACACGTTCTTGTTGTGTTAACAAATCCACTTCCTTATTGGCTAATGTCATACGTCCATCACGAATGCTTCAACAGCAATCTAAAAAACCTGAAACAAAAACTTGCTCATGTTCAGTTCTTTGTTTCTGCCTACACAATTAAATGGGCATAGTAAACGCCGTCAATAGTGATCGAATAATTTGGCCTGTAGGTGTACTTAAATGTATAACTGGAACTATAATGGAGGTTATTAATCCAGTTCGCAATAAAGTTGGGCTATCAGTGTGGGCGCGGGAAGTGGTGCGGGGGGGTGCTGCTGTAGATTGGGCGGGAAGCCGCGGGGGCGCGGGGCGCGGGCGGCAGGTGCTGAGACGTCAACGCGCGGCCGTGAACTTTCTTCGGACACGTTTTCAGGCGAAACTGCGCAGTACCGCGGCTAAGCCTGCCGCCCGCCCCGCACCCCGCGCCAGCCCGTTCGCAGCTTCTTCCATATTGCCAAATTCGTGACTGGTACAATTTTAGAAGGCTAGGTTAGGAGTGGGCAGGACACGAAACGACCGTTTTGGCTCGTTAAGAAATTATCTTTGCTTAAAAATCCTGTTGCGTAAGAAATACAGGCTTACCACGGTTTGTACGTATGTATGTACATTTCCTTGGCACGGTCTGTAGCCAACACGGCCTGACAGATTTTTAATTAAAAGGTGTTTTTAGATTCGTCTCACGTGTGACATGAGGTGTATGAAAGTAATAAAAAAATGCTGTTTTCGGCGCCATGTTTAAGTCTTCAAAAATATATTTCCCTTAGAATCTATCGAGTAGAGGCCCGCAATAAAACATTTGTAAGTTTTAAAGGTTTTATGCGTCCAACTTGTAGGTATATAAACATAATTCGGAATGGAATATGCTAGAAAGCAAAAAAAATTCAACCTACTGGTAACTATTATCTAATCTGTGCTACTGGTGAACAATATTCTGTTTGAAATCAGTTATGTATTTCAGGAGATTACCCCCCACATACCATCTTTTCCTCTTTATAATATTAGTATACTATGATATATATCTTTTATCTGACTGCGTTTTTTGTGTAAACTATCAACCATGATCATTGAAAACCAAAACAGCATTAACTTTTTCAACGTGTTCCCTACTTACAAGTTTGAAAATTTTATTTTTACATTTTTCACTCGTCATTTTTTTGTTTTTAGATTTTGATAACGGGATAAAGACACGTAGGTGTCATGCATGTCATTAATTAATACTGTTAATATTACAATATTGTATAATAACTACAATTCCTACTAATATTATGAATGTGAAAGTTTGTGAAGATGTTTGGATGGTTGTTACTCAATCACGCAATAAAGGCTGAACGGATTTACATGAAACTTAGGATGAAATTTGTGCGGTCAGCTAGTTATCTATATATCACGCCAGCGGTAGGTATTCTTTTACGATTGTTGTTGTGAAATTTCGAGGCTCTAATAAAAATGTATTGGGCTCGAGTTCAGGTCGCGCCACATCGAATATGTATGGCGATTGGTGGTGCCGACGCACATCTGAAATTCTGGCATTTAACACCCACAGCCACACCAGTTTACCCGAATCGACTATCGAATTAGGCCACTGAGTACGGAATACCCGAGCATCTACGACGGTGAATGCAATTTTGTAATCGACCGTTATCTGACACTAATGGCGGGGCTTTGAAGGCGCTCATTCTCGGAAACAAATATAGAATGCAGTTCCTCATTCTCGCTCACGCCTACGCCTGTGCGCTGTGCGCGTGCACTGTCAGTGCATCGCGTAACGCGCACATAATGCGCGCCCGATTATACAACAGAGCCAGGGCGCATCGCTCATCTATAGGAACGGCGCTGCTCTGATTGCCGCAGATCTGGAACTCGCTCGCACATATCTCCGATACATTGAAGCTGTATCGGGCTTAAGTAATTACCGTATCGTTTGTTAGACCGACAAAGCTCTTGGATCTTCGGCGGGTGGCCGATTTCAACGCTCTAATTGGCGCAGTCGCGTTTTGTTTTGTTGCGCTCCGTGAATAACAACTTATTGTATAAATTCTCTAATTCCTTACCAAGGAATTGCGGGGATGTATTTCTTCGTCTGGTCAACGGTAAGGTTCGCAGTCGTCCTCAGCCGGGAGCATCAAGCGCTCGGCTAAATATCAAGGTGACGCGGTACCGAAAGTAGAAAGGGTTGTCGTTGCTTCTGTTACTAGAAGTCATACTTTTATACGCGTATGCATGAAATATCTTGAGTGAAATGGTATTTCCTCGTACGAGTATGTGTGCCTTTTAAGAAATGTTAATAAAATAGTCTTGTTGTCAATGGGTTCTAAAATATTATTTTAGTGAACAGTTGACGACAATATGCACTAGTAATTAATGCAAACCAGTAACAGAAGTCAAATTCAGGAGGTTGTAGATTCAATGTAGAAATTGACAAAATTTTATCGCTATTACTGAAGATTTAAATTCTTAATGGATGACTATTAATTATTCAGCCATGTTAAAGCGGCCGGAGAGGTTGCGGGTTCGAACTCCGGCATATACCAATGACTTTGTTTTAGTATAGTAGCAATGCCACTCCCTGGAAGGAAAACACCGTAAGGAAACTCGAGTATCTGAAGTGTTAACGTAACTCAGCGCTTGCTACGTACAATGGTGCAACTATGAGGCTAATAGTAAATACTTAAGTAAGGTAATTACGTTTTACCTAATAAATAATCGCGATTAGACCCGTTTAATGTATAACTATGTATGAGTATGGCGAATCATTAAGAAATACTACTTAAGTACGTAATACAGAGAATATTGTAAAGAGGTTCGAAATTTCACTGATGCCGGTGAGTCGCCCATTAGCTCAGTAGGAAAAGGCGCTGGCACCGATAGCCAGAGGTCGCGGGTTCGAATCCAGGCATGGGTGGAATTTTTAGCCTCTAAAAAGGTTTATAAAAAATTGTCCTTAGCACGGGTTAGTGCATTAAAAAAAATATAAGTAGGGTTCTGTCATGGTCTTTTCTGAGAAATTTGAAGAAACAGCACTACAGCTATTTGTTTTGCGAAATTCTCAATTCAGAAATTGGCCCTATTTGCGGAAAATCTCAGTTTTAACTAACTAACATGTTAGAGCGGCCGGCAGCCAACAGTTTAATCACGAGGGCGCGAGCGGGCGGGCGGTCGGCGCGCGGGGTGGGATCACCTTGATGCTGACATTGCAGCTAAATTCGGCGCTTGGCATTGGCAAGTTCCGATATTCGAAAAGAGGAAGTGTTCCCCGGCCGGCCGTTTGCATAGTGACTGAATGATTTATTAATACCGACCTACTAGCGGGATTCTGCAAAAGCGTTGAAAAACAACTTTATTGTAGCAGCTGGCTGTCTGCTCTTTGATTAACAGCTAAAGTTCTAAACTCTAAAAATGTTTTGTTTCCATATGATGGAAGGTGAAGTCGGAGGTGAAGTATATATAGTAGACAGTCATTTTAGTACCGTTTCATTATCTTGCTTTAAAAAAGCTAGAGCAAGTTTTCGGTAGCTTAAAGAAAAATGCAACAAAAATTCTCTTTCAAACTCCCAGCCAGCGTTACCCTTTTTATGACAAATCAATCGGGTCTTGAGTCGTTTCGCCCTACGGGCGTTCGCCCCGCGGGTCGAAACGCCCACATGCCCTTTTTGAATGGGTCGTTTCGCCCCACGGGACGTACGTAGGGTGAAACGCCCATGTACTTTTGGTAACTGGGTGGATTCATCCCGTGGTGAAAAAAAACAGTTCAATTTATAAAGGATGAATTCGAACAAAAATAAAAGTATTTTTAATAGTACAGTCGCGCATAAAAATGAAATAACATAGGAAAAAGAAAATAATTTAAAAGGTTGTCTTGGGAAAAAATTGTCATAAGACTAAAACATATTGCCGAATGACGAATAACTTTTATTGCTATTTTTTTGCTGTAAAATTCTTAAAATTATTTTAATCTAATTTAGTAAGTAAGTTACTTGAGTGAATTTATGTTAAAAGTAGCCAGCCGACAAGTTCCAAAGTAAGCGGCCAACCCATTCCAATAATCACAGGTAAATTAACCCTTTGTTGAAAATTAGTCTCACCAAGGTCAACAAACAATGAGACAACCCTGGAGCACGGGCACGCGCTTCTGATTGGTTGATAACTACTAGTGAAAAGTGCGTGCCTTAGACTCATCGAAAAAGTTCGATTTTAAACAGACAGTGCTGATAATGTAACGGGAGTGTTTCTAGTGAAATTGTGAAGTTTTCTTTATATGGTCAGTACATACTGACATCTTAATAATTAAATGTTATAATATTTTCTAGCTACTACGATAAATTTTAGTCAAATATGATATCAATTATTATACCTAGTGCAATTTTAGCCATTGGAAAAATTTGTAAGTGTTGTTTGTATTCGAAAATGAAATGAAATTATATTTATTTTTCTTATTATTATTATTTTTTGATTTTTGAATTATTCGTCATTCGATAATATTTTGTGATTTTATAAAAATGTACATATATTTTAATTATGAATAAAGAATGTCTAAGTATGTGATTTTTATTGTTACAAATTTTTAATTTCAAAATATGTATTATATCCACATCAATCTGTGATTTTCAATTTTAAGTTAAAACGTCTAATGTTAAAATTACTCAAGCTGTGAGTTATAGTAATTTTATACCCTTGCAACTTAATCTGTGATTGTTTACCTTTTATTATTTTTTTAAATATAATCATTACTTGTCAACCAACCGCAACTTGGCTCCCATGGTGGAGTATGGCCGAACCCTCCTGCGATGCAGGAAGAGACCCGTGCCCTAGCAGTGGGGACATACAAGGGTTGATAACGAATTACTTGTCACTTCGCGAGTATTTATTTAGACACCTAACCACTTTTAGACTCAAGTGTACAAATCAAAATTAGAAACCCTTTATTATTAAATCGAGAGAGAATTAGTTTTTTATCACCGTAGGGTGAATCGACCCAGTTTCACAAAGTACTTGGGTGATTCATCCCGAGGGGTGAAACGACCCATTCAAAAAGAGGACGTGGGCGTTTCGACCCGCGGGACAAACCCTCGTAGGGTGAAACGACGCTAGACCCAATCAATCGATAGTATCATAAATAGGTATCTTACTGTACGAGTATCATGGACAGATAGGCACGATATGAATTTATTTCTACTTAAAGATTTTTTTAAACCATCTTAATTCTAGATTGCATTATGAATTCAAAACGATTCGTTAAGCATTAATTGAGTAATATAGAAAAAACATTTAACGAAATGTTTTATAGCTGCATATTTGTTAAAATGTAAACAGTAACTACATCTGATTACAATTCAACTATAGCGATTCATCGCATTCACTTTCACAAAATATGTAATTTTTTTTATTTTTACGGGCGTCAATCGCAGGACTGAAACATCTTTTTTTTTCTTCATGTAACGTACAGCTCTCGAGTAGACATATCTGAGTGATTCAGAATAAGTACGGCTAGTAAATATTAACACACACAAGGTTTAATGTCTACTTGGCACTAGTCAAGGACTTCAACGCGGAATCCGTACTTTTTTTGTCCATTATAAATAACGAATCACGCTGGGGTCATCGTAGCTGCTAATTTACATGTCTAATATAATATATTTTTGCTCAAGCTCTGAAGGTCGATTACGTCAGTGCGATGTTTTGTGTAATTGGCAGGCCATGTAGCCAATTGGCCGCAATCATATATGGACCACATTAACAGAGTAAAAATAACTAGTGTTATTATCAAGCACATGCGTTGTCCGTGTGCCTTAATAAAATCCATACAAAAATTATGCAAACCTTTACACTCAGCGAGCCCTGTTGAACCTACTACCGGCACCTAGCTAGATAGAAATTGAAATTAGAATTAAAAATTTTATATTTCAGTTGCAAAGTTACGTAACTTAGTAAAGTGCACTACAGTACAATGACCAAAATTATTTGTTTTTATGGTATGTCTTACAATCCTCCACCAACCCGGACTTGGCCCCCGTGGTGTAGTAGGGCCTAACCTTCCTGCGGTAGGGACATATAAGGGTTAATGCCTACCATGGTATGTTTGTAAGACACAATAATGTGTCGTAGTAACAAATATTTTTTTCAACCTCGTTTGCGTTTTTGAGACAACCCTGTATAATTTGGGCGCACCCCGGGCGCCCCCGGCCCGCTCGGCGAGTCTGCACTAGCGCGCGGCCTTGGCCTTGCCCCGCTGCCGAATAGCTCGCGAAGATGGGCCCGGCCCGCCACACGGCCTCTGCCACCTAAAGGCCTGCGCAGACGAGGGACTATCTCCCGGGTACTTTTTTGTCCGTCGATATAGATCTCTTATAAATTGTATCGAGTAACGCACACGAAGGACTAAAAGTACCCCGTACAAAAAGTCCCTCAAGTTATCGTGGACATCGAGAGACCGGAGTGGACAAAAGTTCGGTGTTCTCTTTTAAAACGCTTTTTCTTTTTCAACTTTATGTAAATTACAACACAATGTAATCTCAGAATATTTGCTTCCATAGCGTACGCTTCATTCAACTTCCGGGGAACAAAATGACCGCACACCGTAGGCTTTGAGTCCGCGACAAGTACTCGGAGGACATTTTTTACCATTCAGGGACTTTTGTCCCTCGGGGTCAAAAGTCCCTCGTCTGCGCAGGCCTTAATAGATGACAAAGCCACGTCACTGTTCCAACACACGGCTATTTTTTTGTATCGATATCACTTCGCGGTGAAATAGAACAGGGGCCTGATTATGCGCACCAAATCCTGTCGGAATCTTGACGTTTGCGATAGATAGGAATTAGTATAGAATTCGACACCTAGATGATTGGAATCGTTCAGGATTTGGTGCCGGAATTCAATGGCAGGAAGTGTTTTCGTTTATTTAGACACACGTATGTAGCCCGGAGGGGTAGGCAGAGACCAGGTTTTGCCACTTGCCACTGTCCTGACAATCTTATTTTTAACACGTGTTAAAACGTATTTTTATGTTTACATATTTAAATCACATGAAATGCCAACCGTGTCAAAAAGAAAGTTTGATAACAATTCTGGACAAAAGTCCTCGTCTATGAATGGTCTACTTTTGAGAAGCCAACCTTTACTGGGTAGGTGCTAGTTTTCCTCAACAGAGTACTTGGTATTCAGCGGTGATGGCGACGGGCCTGCGCCCGCGCAGCCGCCCGCCGCCGACTCTACATGGGGTAATTGACTCGCGCTGACCTCGCGCGCTTCGGAAAAACTCGCCCGAGCTCGGCTCACCTCCCCTCCCCCAGTCCAACCGACTTTATTTTGTTTCAATACTACTGATCTATACATATGCCAGAGCTGACATTGACAGAGTGTGACGCTAAAAACCAATGATAGCAGTGCTTAAATTGACCATAACTATTCTAAACTGTGTAGTATTGCCAGAACAAAGCGATAATTTTGGCTTTATTTCTGGCAACACCAGTATTCCGTTTCAATTTCATTTTCGATTTTTATAGTTGTATTGAATACAACGATTATGTACGTACATCAAAAAGACACTCTATACGTATCATTGTCTAAAAATATTTTGATGTGTACCACGCAAAAAAACATAATGTTTAATTTATTAAGTTTATATACTTACTGGCTGGTACAGGCAGTGCCAGAGACAACTGTCAGCGCTGATATCTTTTTCTTTATCACACAAGCTTCGGTACTATCATATCAGCATAGTAATTACAATATACAAGACTTAGGGTTTGTATACGAAATCGTTGTCAACACGTGACATAATGTCGAGCTGGCTCGGGTTACGGTGGAGCTGCACTGCTCGAGGCCTTGACCTCGAGCTGATGCCGCGAATTGCCGACTCAGTGCTCGTGACTCCCTTCTGGGAAGTGGGAACACAAAACGCCGCTTGCCCGTACTCCAATTACCATCCTACAACGCACCTCGCGTTATTGCGTCTTAGTTTTACATTGTTTTTTCACCGCGGAATGTCTTCGTCCTTATTTGGGACGATGGATCAACAAGTTTGCTACTCGTAAATTAAAATACAGAGCCGTGAATTTCTGCGTATTGGGAAGTATCTAACTACCTGTCTTGTTTACAGAAAACATGGGATTGGGTGGGTAGATTTTGCTACGTTTAAACTTTAATTTTGCTTAAAGCGATTGCGTCTACTGTTATTTATTACTGATATCAGCTATAAAGAAATGTGGCGACCGTATTTATCTCAACACAAAAGTGGTAAAACAAAATGAAGGTTGGTAGGTATATGTCAGTTCCCGTTTGCCCGTTGCGGTGGCTTGAGCATTGTCCCCGTGTCCTATCGACCTTTCGAGCTATCGAGAAGGTCGGCTCTGTTCTTATGACCTGTAGATGCGCAAAAAAAAATGTTGTTTGATCTGCCACAAATTATCCAGTGCTAAAGCTTGAAGCTTTGCATGACATTTTATTCCCATGAATACAGTGGTTTAACATCATCAAAAGTTTTCGTTTCTTGCAAACAATTTGGCGACGAAAGTGCCTTTATTACTGTCTAAGTTGTTGTTATTCACTTTATTTTTATTAACATTTATGATTATAAATAACCGAATGAGGTCACAGTTTGTTTAATTTTGTAATTGTATGTAGGTATCATAATGATTAGTAAATAATAAGCTTTTAGGGATAAAACTGCACATTTTGCTAAGCCTAAAGTAATAATCCGGAAGTCACAAAAAGTTGAAGCCATAAATTGCAAACAATATGGTAGTCGGTCTGCTTTTTACTACCTATCCGGTAAAAAAATGTATCCGATCAATCGAGATCATCAGTAGAAGCGGCTGTGGTCATAGGGAACAATAAAGAGTGTACATGTGGCTACCGACTGACGACCCGTCTCGTTTTTTCTCGTCTCGCCAATCAATCGAAATTACACCTCAACATCGACGCCGTAGGGATAATTTTCGGTCAACGATCGACCATCAAAACTAAGCATGTAATTTGATATTCGCACCCTGCCATTAAAAGTGAGGACAACGGAAGGAAATAAAAAAGTCGGGCCCCATTCACTTTCTAGTCATTTTAATCGACAGGAACACATGTTTGTTTACGTAATGCCTAGCAGACTTTATTTTTTGTAAGTTTGTACTGCGCTTTTTGTGTTTTGAGCAACCAAATATAACAGGTATAAAAAAAAATAAAAGAAAATTAATTTTAAAAACCTATTTATTTTAAAACCTAAATAGGTTTTTAAAATTGTCCTTAGCACGGGTTAGTGCATTAAAATTAAAAATAGAAAATTAATTACTTGGCTCTAATTCTCGTCTTAGGTCTTCTCGTAATTTTCTTTTCGTAAGACTTATGCAAGTTACTAAAACCTACTAGACATAAGAAAATCTAAAATTACCTTTTTATTGTACTTTTGACTTGGTAAAGACGTCATTAGCCAATACAACAACGTGACGAACATAGAAAAGTTGTTCTGCAAAGTCCTTCAAGCTTCAGCACTTTGTAAGAAAAATAAAAATGTGTGGTAACGTAGTAAAAACCCTTTCTAAAAATAAAATGTCGAAGGATGTTTAAGAAACCCTGTAAGATCCTTTCTTTTGAGCAAAAAGCGAAAGTACTCAAGCAAAGTAATTGCAGAAACATCTGTTGCCGAAATGAGGTGATGAAACAACTTCCCGGCTCCACATTTCAAACCCTTTCCTATGTAACCTTATAACGTAGGTTAATAAAAGAAACGAGGATTTTTAAATATTTTTTTAAGAAATCGTTGCTCCATCTGGCGCAGCCGGGCTAGTAAAAAATCTGCGCAAGCGCAGGCGTAGGCGTTAGTGCGTTCCTTTGTTCATGATCTGCAGGTGAGAGCCACTCCACAAAAATATTAAAGTGAACACATGACGATGATACAAATTTTGAAAACATTGTGTTTCATTTTAATCTTAATTTCATTTTGCTACAAATTTTGATATATATAAAGAATGTAAAGTGAGAGGGAGAATCACCCCGTAGCGTTTCGAGCGAACAATTTTAAAGTTACCTTCACAGTCGAAATAAATGTAACTTAATTCTTTCGCATTTTATTTAAAACCTGTGAAACGACGTTTTTATTCATAGTTTTGAGTTTAAGGCAAGTCCCAATTTCAACTTCTTTACGAGCTCTACATCTTCCTGAGAAAAAGAGTAGTGATAGACGGACGGTCGGTTTTTTTTTCCCAGGTACAAAACCCTAAAACCACACAGTTTCTGCTAAAAACTGCTACAAGCAGCTATTGAGTATTCTACCGAGAAATTTATATAAAAAAATATGTAAGTAACTTCTTTTACTTTAGCGAGGATTATCGAAATATAACCAATAGGTAGATTCATTGTTACCGAACAATCCGTTATGATAGGTAGCGTCGGACAGGCCATAGAGCCAGGGTGGTATTTACCACCCGGACCCCAGCCTGTGCCCCCCCCCCAGCGATTTTTTGCCGTACCGGACGTTTAATCGTAATTAGAACAGGATATTAATAATTTATTTCTCCAGGGAGAGAATTATGACCACTATAACTAGCGCTACCAATGGAATAAAAATCATAACTTGTTTTATAATACGTTTATTTCAAAAAGTAAACATCACAAATCATGACCACTATGACAACTATTTTTATAACCTACAGTCTAGAATCAACACCAAAAACGGCTGTTTTTAGGCTGCTTTTCTTACTTTTCTTACGATTTTGATACTACGTTCTAGGCTTTATGTTCTTTAGTGCATTACATTACAATGACAAACAATGGACGGGTACCGTGACATGTTTTCTTATACCATTGGCGCATAGAAGCTTTGATTCGTATGCGGGCTTAGACTTAAAGCAGCAATGAAAGAAATCGCCACGTTCTTGCAATTGTTAATGTACTACAATGCATAAATAAATTCTAGGGCCTGGGCCTGAAACCCCAGTCCGACCCTGACGAACGGTATTCAAAAAGGAAACAAAGAATAGGCCCAGTCTAAGTAAGTATTGGCCAGTAAAAATATAATCTCCTTTCGTCCTTTATTGTCGCTGTGTTATCAATAATACTCAACCCTCCTGCCTGTAATAAATACCGAACAACAAAAAAGAGATATGCGGGTTAAACAACAATTATTTGCACACTACAAAGTTCCTACCTACTTTTATAATTTATGCATAAGTACTCGTATATCCACAACAAAGACTGCATCTATTGTCTTAACCATTTTCAATGCGTACTCGTATATACTACAGACCACATACCATCAAGACTCCTGGAATATAATGTACCTACAAAACCATAATAATCACTGAATTACTTCTAAAAGTATGGTTTTTTTCTAGCCGATCCTTCCCACTTTAGGGCACAGGCTTTATCTCAGAGATAGAGAGTATAGGCTTGATGACCACGCGTGCCCACCGCGGATTGTTGGTTAAGCAAGAGTTATTTTGACTGAATAATTCTCTACATTTTTTTAAATGTCCCACTGCTGGGTGCAGGCCTTCTCCCGGAAAGAGAGTATTATAGGCCTAATTACCACGCTGGCCCACCTGAGTGTTTGAGATATTTGAACAACTCAAACACTCAGGTTTCCTCGCGATGTTTTCCTTCACTGTTATCGAGTGGTGTTGCTTCTATAACTTCACAAATATAAGTACGTAGTTAGGTAAAGTTACGTACGAAACTTACAAAGCAAAGTCTTTGGTACACTGTGAATCGAATCTAGGTCTTCCGCTTCCGAGTCCATTATTTTACCTACTGGGCTACCGCCGCTTTTTTATGTAAAGCGTATTTTGTGAACTTTCTTGAATAACTAATCTAAAAACATGTATCTACGTTCCGTGCTTCGCAAGGCACGTTAGGCCGTTGGTGCATTTTGTCATGTAATGGCAGACGTTAAGCCATGTCGGAGCCCTTATGGGCGGGTTGATAACTTCTGACAGTAAGGCGCGCCACTGTCCTACAATCCTCCACCAACCCGGAC
Organism: Yponomeuta sedellus; assembly: GCA_934045075.1. NCBI lineage: Eukaryota > Metazoa > Arthropoda > Insecta > Lepidoptera > Yponomeutidae > Yponomeuta > Yponomeuta sedellus. The sequence goes on along the minus strand of OW203729.1, from coordinate 12,038,298 downwards.
TTGGCCTCCGTGGTGTAGCGTGGTCTAACCTTTCTGCTATGCAGGAAGAGACCCGTGCCCCAGTAGTGGGGAAATACAAGGGTTGATATTGAAGAAGTGTTGTTTAGGGCATCCCGGCATTTATTTACATGTTGTGTAAAAGTAGGATAGTGTGACAGGTCTCCAGCGGAAGAGTCACGCGTGGCTCAGTGATGGCGTTTGGATCACGTAACGCGCCTGCGCGCCGCTGGCCTTGACCGGGCTGCGCCAAATTTTCCAGTTCGTTCACCTGCCGCCGCCGCCGCCCGCCTTATCTCGCGGCCCCCAACGCGCAAGCCAAAAACGACTCTCGGCACAGAGACACAAAGCGCCAACTCCCGAAGCGTTCGCCCTATCCGTTCTTGTATAATCAATTTGTTATGCATACGTAGGTTGAATGTTTATCGTTATAAAACTTTACCTATGTATTATGTTATAGGTAGGGTCACTTTAGACAGTGATGTAGAGTTCGAGATGTTATTATTATATCTTACTTCATTGCACACGAAACATTACATAAGAAATAACATATGCAAAAGAGAGCTTATCTCTGTAAGAGATTTCTTCCAGAAAACCTTATAAAAGGAAAGGAATTTTGACAGAGGAAAGTAATTTTGACCATACGTTTTCCTCATACTGTTTAACCAATAGGAATTCATTCACATGTCTTCGGAAATACAATACAATTGAATATTACTGTAACTAATTAAACTTGTTACAGTATGAATCAGGTAAATAAGACTCTTTCAACCAACACCTCGTGTGTACACCTATTATGGTGTGTTTAGCTACAGTATCCTCACTGTACTGTTACAAAAGGTTCATAATATTTCGTAACTAGCAAGCGGGTCCTCGAGACGGCAGTTTGGACACATCCAGGAAGTAAGGCGTGCCAGCGGGCTAGGGGGCCGCGAGGCAGCGGGTCACTCCGTCACGCGGTGAATTAAAGCGCTCGCGATCTATTAGCTTGATTCCGTGCCCAAGTTCACTCCTGTTCCATCACCAAAAATATTTTCGTTGTGTGACGCAACCGTGCCGTCTTGCGTCTCGCTTCGCCGTCCGTGCGGCGCTCTCTCCGGCCCGCTCACTCGCGACCTTGGCCGCGGTGCGCCGCAAGGTTCGGGTCTTCGAACTCGGCGAGCGCCCACGCGGGGGGCGCGGGGGCGCGGGGCGCGTGGCCCTCCAATCGCTCGCCGCGCTCGACGCGATTGGTCCTCAGACGTCGGCGCGGCAATGACCTCGGCGTTCGAAGCGCGCTGAGCCTCGCTCGGAGCGCTCAGACCGGCGGGCCTCGGCAGCCGATAGAGGCGAGTTTCCCTCGTCGGATCCGACGCCGTCGACGAAGCGATTGTATCGCGCGGGCCGTAGATCTTTTTGCAGACTTTCACTCTTAGGGGAGCCTCACATGGCGTAAAGCCGGAGTGCGAACGAGTGTCGCTCAGTCCGTCGGTCGAGCTCGAGCGGGACGCACGCGCGTGCAGTACAGTGTTGCGAGACGAGCGACCTTCATCCCTCGCGAGCGTCATCGCGCTCCTGCCCTATTTACTGAGTGTGACTTCACGCGCATACTGCCTTGTGCTGCGGATGTGAAGGAGGTGTGGTGTTGTGCGCTAGGACTGGACAGTGGACATGGCTCTGGTGATGTCCCCCGACAGCAGCTACGGTGCGCGCTACGAGGCGGCCGGCGCCGATCCTGGCATGATGAGCCCGGCGCACAGGGAGCGGGAACCAGAGTTGCATATTGGTGCGTTTCTTCACTATCTTCAGTTTAAAAGAGAAAGTCGCTTAAATTATATTTAGACAAAAGTACAACGACCCCAAAAAGGAAAATCAGACATAACGCAATTATGTAAAAAAAATATTATTTTATTTTAGACCAACACAATGTTATTACTTAATTAAGTAATAATTGGGCAATTGCCCATGTGTTGTAATATCCTAACTAAACCATTGACTCTACATTTGTTGACATCATAAAGCGACCAAGACAAAAGTAGATTGTAGTGTGTGGAAGTTATTATTAATTGGAGTAGGTAATGCCTTGTTACTAATGCGCAGCCTACTTTATTGTAGTAATTTTTGGATCAACTCTACTTTCTCGAATGTTAACAATACTTATCAATAAATATCAAAAATCATTAAATAAATCTATTAAACATTTCACACACACCGTGAAAACTGTACCTCTTGTTACCAAAAATTTTTGACAAATGACTGTTATGAAAGGGTAAAGCTAATAGTCTCGGCAATGTCAAAGCCGTTTGCAGAACGAATGTTTGATCGATTGTCACAAGAACGCTTCCGCCTGGAAGGGCTGAAAACAATTATACAACTCTTTGTGCGAAATATGTACAACTCTCGAGAGAATAATGACAAGCCCCAGCGCAAATTGACGGGGACCGATCAGACCCCAGGGCGCCTTTATCGAGCCAAGTTCGATCGCTAATGATCTTATCGATGCTTAACGATTTCCTTTACAACTACGTCTCCCATGAAATTCGGAACTGAAACAACAAAGAGCCGTCGGCTTAACCGTCACACGGTACACCATTTCGCCTCCAAGAAAGGAGAAAACAATCAGCATGCAGAAGATGATTGCTAGTCGTATGATGGATGATTGCAGATCACTGATTGCTAATATTATTGGTCAAGTCTTGCCTTGCTGATCCTGGAAGCCTTGATTAGCTTTCTAAAGCGCTCGTTTATATTCGATCATTTAGTCTGTAGTTCTGTGCGCATCGTGACATAAGTCGAGCTCTGAGTATTGATGGCGGCGGTCGGCGAGTCGCAGGCGCAGCAGCCACTTTTACTTTTCTCTCGGGGCACTGACATGGGTCTGCATGCCGACACTACTAAACGATGTTACCAGAAGGTCCGGTGGAACTTAAGGGATTATTCTAACCATCAATACAAACAACTATTACTTTGAAACTAACTCAGCTGTTTTATATATTGGCGAGAGCAAGTATCAACATAAAACAACATGCAACAGCTGATCTCTTATACACGATTTTAGAGTTGGTCTCATCATAGAAGTTGAATGTATTAAGTATTAGAAAAAACCCTTTTAAACATTATTGGATCTCTCTGCAAACCTCCGTAAACCTCTTCGCTGTACTGATACGAAAGCCTTCACTATCATAATTCCTTACGCGCTGAAGCCAATATTCAGCATGAAAAACGATGATTTCTGAAAGGATGAGTTGTAAAGTTGCCTAACAGGCTAAGCTTTCTTTACGGTTAGACCATGCTATCGTTGACCATCAACACTAAATCAATCTTTGTTGCTTTACACCTCACCTTTGGTCTTAACAATACAAGAAGACGTGCTAATTATAAGGAAATGAACGCGTGAACGTGATTCCCAACGATTACGATTAATTAAAGATTTACAAACAAACATCGCCCTGACATACTTTTGCACGCTCTAGTCTTCGGCTGTCATGTTTCTGCAGCGCTGTTACGCGCATTACGTGGACGATCACGATCAACTTTCTCGCGCTTTCCTCAACTCTTTTAATTGACGTAACGAATGAGCGCTTAGAAAAACGCTAGAATTGCATCACACGAGGAGAAATGGCTGCACGCTAGCGCTGCCACACGCTGCTGGCTCTGTTGCAAGTGCACCAGTATCGCGCACTTTCCCTGCCCATTGTGATCCCTCCCCGACTCGCCAGTGGTTTATTAGCGAGACACCTCAATGAAAGCGCTACGAGATGGGTACCGAACGCGGTGATATCGAGGGCCGCAGCCACCGCGCGCCACTAGAAAAAAGAAAGTAACACCATAGAAAGCGACGACGGTGCGTCGACCCGCGGCGACTGGTGTGCGCCAGAAATAGAAAGTTCAATCCAAAAGGCCCGCGCTCCCTTAACAAATAAACAAACGGCTGGAAGAGGAAAGTGAGAGCGGCAAGGGGCGCCCGAACTGGTTCGCGCGCCCTCACCGCCGTCCATCCCGACAGGCCCGCACTCTGCCTCGCCCGACAAACTCTCTCTACCTACCTGCACTGTATCCATAATATGGTATTTTCTACTGGTAATGAAACCACACTAAAGGTACTGCCAAAATTGACTAAGCAAACAAATTATCGCAGCCGAGGGAAGCTAATTAAAACTTGGCTTAGAAATCGTTACAAGAAAAAGTTTATTTAGTTGCTGAAGAGGGTTCACTGACTCTTTGTTTAGCTTTCTAAAATAACTACAGTGGTGTCACCTTGAGGCACGCAACATCGGGTGGTGGGTTGCGTCACGAAATTCGTTGACGACTCCAACTGAATTGTTTAGCTATGTATATGTTATAAGTTATAGCTTACGCAATGAGAGTGAAAACTATGCGAATTTTAATATCTGGCGCATTTGTCTGAAATCAAATGTTTACCTACCGATAAAGCATAGTTACAATCCGATGTGTGATCTACTAATGACTAATGGTTAATAGTGGAACTTGAACTCTATAAACATGTAAGTTGCCTTGCAATTCAAATGAAACAAACATGTAATAGCTCTACAACTTAATTGAAATAACTCATCGATCATGATGTGAAAGTGATATTGTCGTACCACGTTTTATAGCCGCGAGAGCGCGCACACGCATCTCGTAGCGTTCTCACGCGAATCTAACGCACGTGCCGCGATAACCAATCCCAAACAAACCCACCAAACACATAACACACCATAATAACACATACTAATCACCCTGCCTTGTTACCGCAAGTCTAACCTAGGCCATAACAGGCGCGTGTTAAGTATACTATATTGTATACAAAGAAACATTTCCACAGCACGTATGTTATCTATCATAAACGAGTACACAGGCAAGCTAATTTATATAGAAATTTCTTCGAGCTTAGCAGATATTTTAGTATCGGAAATTTCATATGGTAACCACTGCCGCTGATACGAATCCGTTGGTTGACCAATGGAGCCGTTCAGGTTAATTTCCGTGCAAAAACCATGTCTAATTATAAGCGTAATGGCTTACATTCAGCAAGGTCTCTGGTATTCTGACTCTCGCTCACGTGAGCCCGTCACGAGGCACTTGCTGTTTATTTCCTGGCCAATGTTACAGTTCCACTAATGTTTATCATTAACTCACCGATTATGGCGCAACAGTCGATTGTTAGTGCGACTAGTGCTAGGTACCTACTTGCACATTAGGGAAAATATTTGCTTACTGAACGTCATTTCGATGTTGTCTGCCAAACTCGTTATCGAGCCAAAATTTACGATGGTTTGTTTTGTTTCAGAATTCGATGGCACGACAGTGCTCTGCCGCGTCTGCGGAGATAAAGCCAGCGGCTTCCATTATGGAGTACATTCCTGTGAGGGCTGCAAGGTAATTATCCTCTTCCTATCCTCTCAAATATGACTGTGCTGCAAAATACCAATTGACAATATAATTCATATAAATCTTAATCTAAATCGTTCAGTTAAATTTGGTCCACTGCAGTAAAAGTTATATAAAATTGTAAGCTGTCAATAATTCGCTGTGTGTCTTCCAGCAAGCTCAACTGAATATTTACCGCCACATTTACGTAACTACCGGCCACCACCACCTAGTGATCTCTAATAAACATGTATCAAAAACATCTTATCATCTAGAAAAATATTTATAAATTACAAATTGTTTCCTACGTAGTAGCACCTTTTGTCTTTTTCATTATTGGAATGGAGTTTCACATAGTACAGTGCAGCCCCAATGCAAGGAGCTTAAGGTCATAGTAGGCGGAAGACAATCTCTGTATAGGAATAATCAGCAAATAAAAGCGGTCGACCTTATTACTACGCATAAAGCAGACTTTTTGAATACGTTATCGCGTTGAAAGCAAACAAAAGCTATAGTCGTGTGAAGTTGTTAGATCGAAAGCGGTTTTCGGGTCGATGGGTACCTGTCGTCCTCGGCCCGTGGTCAGCCCCTGCGCGAGCGCCCCAATTCTGTTTTTTTTTCTGTTGATACCTGTCCCGGAACAATCACACGGGAACGAATCGTCTTTCTTAAGCATTTTGTGCATTCGAGCTTTGCTTTGTGTTATAAAATGCAACGGTCAAAAAGGTCAGCCGAAATGCATCAAGGTTAAACGAGTTCACCTCAAAACTGTGAATGTCACGAGTTTGTTTACCCGGCTCGTCATATACTCATATCCAATGTATTTGGTACATGTTTTGTATGCAGCGGGCATGACACATGCGCTGCAGCGGGGAACGAACGCATTGGTTATTAGGACCCTCGGGAATACTCGAGACGCTTGCTTGTGTCATCTTCAGCCAGGGCTGGACGACGCCCGCATGCTCATATCCTAACAATCTACTTCAAACTACTTACACTGACAATCGTGCTCTCTTATATTGGTATTTCGAATCCACTTTTTCTTTGTATTTGCCCTTCGACAAAAACTTGGCGGAACATTCAAAGCTATCTCAGTACCGTTTAATTTGGTGCCTCGTCAGTTCCTTAAGTAGCTTTACACTAACCAAATATGGAAAAATTCTTCAAACTTGTTGTAACGACTAAGAAACCATTACCTACTGATGGGATATAATATGTTCATTAGGTAAGTACCTACGTACTTAGTTCTGTTGTGAGTTGGATAACAATATGGGTCAAGTCAACATCTCTACTAATTTGTCGAAACATTCCTAGGTAGCTACTTCCTATCAGAGAAAGCGAATGGTTCAACTGTTCAAGACCAATAGTGTTGTCTAATTACTTCCTGTTACGTGTGTCTACAGCTCTATGTAATAACTCATTATTTCATCTAATTAACTTCCTCATATTGGCAACTGTTCATTTTCTTGGAAAACGTCTATCAACGAGATTGGCAAGTCTTGATTGACCCTCGGGAGTTGCTGATTAGTGAGGTGACAGCGTAGGGCAGACATGCCGGGTCGGGCAGAAGCGCAAGTGTCAGCGAAACTGGTTTGAGTAAGGTCGCCGTCGGTCGTTGCAGACATTGTCCCGGTCCCGGGCGTCCTTCGTCTGCACCGGCGCATTGTGCTGAGGACTCGGATCAGACGATAATAACCGAGGGGACACTCTTTGTCCGCCACAATAACCGTGGTATGCACTGGCACATACCAGATCAGGAGTTAAAAATCGAAATTGCACCAAAAATACCCCGGGACTCCAAACACTTGTTCAGATTGCATATCGCCACTAACAGAATTGACACCGTAGCGCCACCAAGCGCTACTCACAGAAAACCGCAACGTCGTAGTGTCGCTACTCACGGACAGGTAGCGCTAGTGGCTCTGCGCGAAAGTGCTGCTACCGCTTTGCTGCGGTCGTAGACAGAAAACTTTAGATGAATGGTGAGAGGTTTTCTTCCCGTAGCGCGGCGCTACGATGCTACGCTGCTACGAAGCGACGAGTGCCAAGCCAGCACATTTTTCAACCGTTGCAAGCGGCTGGTGTCAACGAACTCGTGACTTATACAATGCTATAACAGTTATGAAGGGAAAAAGTTATTCTGCGGTTTTCCTTTTTATATGGAACTTTGTTTTTTGACCCCCTTGACTAATATTGTTCATAAATACTCGGTAACTGTTATCCGAATGATTGTATTTCGGTCAAATGCGTAGGCTGATGTAGTTTTGTGTATATTTGGCTGGTTATTAATTATGCTCGTACCTATAACAGTTGACTCGCCTTTAATAGGTAATACCTGCGTAATATAATATAAAAGGATATCAATAAAATAATGGTTTAGTTGAAGAAAATAAAAGATTTCTTAAAATAAGTTAACATATTAGTGCACGTATAAAAAAATCTGCATTAAACAAGAGTTGCCCTAAATCCCTTGACTGCTCCACGCACTTTTCTGTAATTTCCTTTCCTTATTGAATATACTCGTACCTTTTTATAATGTAACGTCAACATTCGCAATTTAAAAAGGTTCCAAAATTTAGTCCAATCGGCTCAATTGAAGGAAACGCAAGTATCAGTCCGAGCGACAGCAGCCGAGAAGCTTCCGCGAGCTCACTCTTTGTTCCTCTCAGGTGACCGAGATTATTTCATATTCTGGGTCGCTTATTTTTTTCGGCACCGTTTCGCGGTGCAAGTCCGCCGGTCGTCGACCCCGCACTAGAGCCCGCGCCCGGCTCTGCCCGCCGCCGCTGAAACGCCTCACCTCGACGTAAACAACATAGCCTACGTGAGCGTAACCCACATTATTTTTGTACTGTCAGCTTTAAGGTTCGTTGATCTCTGAACGGTCGTGCTTATTGGGAGCGTTGCGCCGCAATGCGCTTGTGCCGGCGTTTCCTGTACGCTGCTTGTGCTTACCAAACTTTACAGTGAAGAAACAAACCTAGAACTAGGTTAGTTTAGAAATTTTCTGTAGGTACAATGCGTACTTTAATGCGTCACGACGGCATGATCACCTGCGATATATTGTTTTGTTTTGGTTTAGAAAATGCATCCATGTTGCAGTAGGCACAATGTTATTGTGATCAATCATATCGGCAAGTTACGCGAATTCCATCAGCGTAATAGTGGACCCACCTACATAAAAATAACAATATTTTAACGGGATGTGAGTCACTGGTGCTATTCAATGCGTCAGCGTGTTTGTCCGAAGCTTATCGTCAACATCTGTGGAGCTCACGTAGCGCGAAACTGTTAAGTTCCGCGGAGTCGGCCCGCGCCGCTCGGTGCTTAACCTCTGGATCTTGAACTGAAATTGGGTCACTCCGGGCGTTGCCTTTTCAACTAGGGCTCCTAGATATTGTAAGTATTCGAGTCACGATAGCCACAAAGGCCCATTAGCCTTATCACATTTCGTCGAATATAGGGAAAACGTGGCTTGCTCCACATTTGTTCCGTTGGTAATCTTTTTGGGCATGATTCATAGTCTCAACCGATGTAGGTTGCCTTTAAGAGTGTTGAAATAGATATTGTTAGGGTAGTGACTCGTTAAGTTAAGGCTCGCAAAGGTCGGGTTAGGGATGTAGAGCTGTTCAGTTATGCGGAGGCATTTAAATAAACAACTTGCACATATTACTATCACTCGTCCTGGTCCCAAACTACGATATCTTATGCTTTAGTAACCAGGAAAAGAATAACATGGAAACACACGTAAACTGAGGGCATGTGTACAAATGTACCGCGAAACCAGTGGGAATCAAACTCACGACCTCCGGCATAGTAATCAGACGTAATACCGCTACGCCAACGAGGCAGTCAATCGAGATAAGATATCGTCTATATCCTAGAAGGCTAGGCAAATTGTTCTAGAGCGGTGATGCGTCAGCGTGTTTTTGAGCGCTCACCGCGAGTCGTTGGCCGCGCACCGTTATGCGCGCGCGCTGCTACAGCCGCACCACGTTGCGAAACATGACGTGAGAGCTTTTTATTGCCTTTATGAAGAGCAATTCATGCGCCCCGAGATCTTTTCAATGCCATTGATGGTGTTTTTAACCCTGCAAACATGACAAGATACCTAAAAAGAAAAACATTTGTATACCCAGTTTAAAATGCCTGGAAAAGTAGTGTTTAACTGCCATAAGTGTTTTGGGCGGAGCGTTTGCAAGAAAATATGAAATAGTCTAAAAGAAATGCAGTGTTACCATTACTTTTCTTAGTACTTGGGTATAGTTTGAATATTATAAGTAACACTTTTCGTAACATCTACCAAAAAACCAAAAAATCTCTCTATTATATTCTTCTTCAGGCTATATTAGTCCACTGCTGGACATAGCCCTCCCCTAATGAGCGCCATAGCGCAAGGTTGTGCCATCGTTGGGGGGTAGTGCCCATAATCCCCACGCTAGGCATGCGGGTTGGGGATCGCAGTTTCGTGGAGTATTATATTAAACGAGCTAAACTAATTCGATGAAATTAATTCAACATAGGCATTTTCCTGGTTTTAAAACGGGTTGCCCTACATTTTTACGGTTAGAACCGATCGTTAGTAGGTAGTTTTAATTAACGAGCGTGGTGTCGAAAAATCTCGAACGATGGCGCACCGTGGTGTGCGTGCGGCGCGTGCGCCTGACCCACTTCGCGCCATAACGAAACCCGCACGCCACCGTATAGCCAATGCTCTTGCTCTGAACTAGATATATTTTGTATTGCATTATTAAGAAATCTCCTCTTCGGGCCACGTCTGAAATCATAGGAATACGCAATTTCAAAGTTATTGCATCGCTTTTACGTAAATAGGTAGCTCAACTAAACATAACTAACATGATTTTGAGCGAAGATTTGTGTATCTTGTATTATGATCAGCTACATTACTACTGCGGAGCTGACTGTAATGTGCACAAATTAATTATCCTTGTACATAAAATGCCCCCTTAAATCCTGCCAAATCAGAGTAATAGGTAAAATTGCGTATTACCGTAAACATAGGTAATAGCTAAGTGAAGTCAGACCCAAGTGCTAGTTACTCTTTCGGTTACCAAGGAAAGACCTGCGTCGACTGTCGTAAAACTCTCATCATTAACACCAAAAGTAATTAAACTAATGGCTCGAATCATTATTGACGTGACCCAAATAAGCAGCCTCGAGATTTTGTAACAAATAAACAATAATACACGTTATTCGTAACCTAACCCAAATAGAAGTCATCGGACTAATTACTCAATGGTCATTGACGTTGAGGCATTATTTAACGAAGCGCGTTGATCGCCACTCTATACCGACGGAGCATTAGTGAGTTGTTAAGATTTACGCGATCGTACGGTAGGAGGTGATGTGTGCGGCGGGCGGAGGTGCGGAGGGCGGGCGGCAGTTTTGTTTTTTGCATCGCGGGGTCGTCGACCGCGCGCGGCCGGTCACTGCTCGCTCGCGACCAATTATGGGCCACTCGTACAGCGCACAATGGATCGATGGCAGCGCGAAATTGGGCCACCGACCTCTCCCCTCTGCACCGCGCCCCGCACCCGCAGCACAGCCTCCGCGCTCTCTCTTCACGACTTTGGTGCATTCTTTGTTCCTTGATAGAGTAGGCACCCATTCGGTTTTTCATAATCGTAACACAAATAAAAGGTGTAGATCATTCACAACGAACTATTTTAACCCAGACAAACTTCCATGACACTTTATGTTTTTATTTGCACTTAGCTACGTTACTGAAATGGACAACATTAGTAGGTACCGTGAATACGCGTTACAATTAATCACCTAGGTCATCAAATTTAAAGAAGTCTTAGTATATTGATTTGAATGCAGCTGAGTAGGTAGTTATTCAATTAAAATGCTTGCTTTTCGACCTGCTGACTTTAAACAAATAATACAAGTATCGGAGTTGAAGTTACCGTGCTAGTGGAGTTAATTACATGCAGCATGCTGCATGCGGCTGCAGTTTCTGAGCTCTAAAGCAGCGCGTGCGCGCATTGGGGTAGGCCGTGACGCTTACGTGACGTCACTCAGCCCGGAGCCGGTCGTCGAACCCAGCCCGCGCCCTAGCTCCTGGGCGGGCGGTGGGCCGGGTCAGCGGGGCGCGGGGGCGCGGTGCACCGGTTGTGCAATCGAGCGGTCGTCGACCCGGGGTGAACGGCCGAACGCCGCGGCGCCCGCCGGGATGCGCCCGGCCTATATCCGGCGCAGCAGTGCAGCGATGGCAGCGCATTCTAGAGCGGGAGCACCGTTAGCGGTTAGCGTGCGCGAGCGGGCGGCGCGAGCGAGCGGCGCGCGGTGGCGAGCGCGGGCCGGGGACACTCTCACTTTCTCGGTTGGGTCGGCGGCCGGCAAGTAGGTCGCGCGGCTAACTGTGCCCCGCGCGGCGCAGCGCCCGCACAGTCCGTCGTCAACCGTCGTCCGTGGTGGGTGGTGCAGCGCGAGCGTGCCTTAGAGCTGTAGTGACGTCACTGTGTGGTGGTCGTTAGTGGCTGTGTAGTGCGATGTCGTGCGGACCCGAGCTGCGTGAGCGGCACTCGGTGCTAGTGAGCATGCTGGAGGCACGGCGCGAGTCTAGCGACTCGGGCTGCTCGAGCGACGACAGCTCGGATGCCGAGCGAGACTCTAACTGCCGCTGTGATCCACAGGGCTTCTTCCGACGCTCCATACAACAGAAGATCCAGTACAGGCCCTGCACCAAAAACCAGCAGTGCTCCATCCTTAGAATCAACCGCAATCGATGCCAGTATTGCAGATTGAAGAAATGCATCGCAGTTGGCATGAGCAGAGATGGTGAGTTTGCTTTTCATACCCTTTAGAACTCGTTGAAGGGAAAAATATGTTTTGTTGTGTAAAAAATATATATATCTACGTAGCCACATATTTTTCCCATCAATATAGAATTTTTTTATAACTGTTAATATTATTTTAATATAATTCGGCATTTAACTAACCATTTCACATATTATATTCATTGATCAGTAAACATTCTGAGAATATTTAATGTCACAGTTAACTAACTAATAAAATTACCAATAATTAGTTAACTGTTGCATTAAACTATTTCTAAATTTGGTGTCAGTCTAGTTAATGGTGTCAGTGTGATACGGCTTAAGTGATGCAATGCGTGTAGAAGTTGTGCGCGTGCATACGACTCGACTTGCATGAGCAATGAGGAACAGCGGCGAGCTGCGCGCGCGCCGCGCTCGGATCCTATTTCGCGAGTCAGAGACGACTATCCCCCCCGCCCGACAGGCAGTGGGGGGACAGCGGTTATGCAAGCGCGGGTGAGCGCTCGCTAAGCAGGTCGACGGCCGAGCCCGCGCCCCGCTCCGCCCGCTGCGTTGCGACACTCGCTCGCTGAACCGAGTAAGGTGAAAGCGGAGAAAGGCGCGTTTCGTAAGCGTGAGAGTGAAATTTGTATTTTCACTCTCGTAATGCAGTTCGTTGCCCCCGTGCAATTTCTCCAAGAGCCGAACTGCCTCGACGACTGCATAATCTGTCGCAAATCACAATAGTTATCAGTCAATCAATTGGTAGATGCACATTCTTGTGCATTGACGCGCCAACCGGCTGTCCTATAAGCAAAGCCATTCATGTCATACATTATAGTAGAGTATCGAAATTACTTTCCTTCAATAATTGTTAATCAAAATTACTTAGATAAATAATTTGTCTAAGATATACGAGAAATAAGTATTGTCAGAACCGATTACAAAACTATTTTAAAGAAAAAACGAAAATACCACAAAAATATTGCTGAAATTAAGCTACACGTTCTAGAAGAGTAAGATGGATTTAAGAGCTCTACATTTTAGTACCGCTACTCGACGCCAGGTGGCGCGTGTAACTTACTGACCTGAGCGCCATGGTGTAGTGCGGCAAACTGAGGAACTAATTAAAGATGTACTAAAAAATTTGATCTAGTCGTGATTTTTATTCTATCGTCTAGATTTCCGTCGGGTGGATAGAAGATGTAGATGTCTTTTATTATTTAAAATCAAAAAAGACATTTGTTCTTACAAACGAATATTGCGCTTAGAAAACAAAAGTACAAAAAGAAAATTCCCGACCAATTAGACAGTTTCCGGATTTATTTGGAAAATTTCCCGGAAAAATCATATGAAACATGACTCGTATAAAAAGCCGTGGATACAGAGAACGCGAAGCGGGAGGCGTTAGGTGGCGCTAGTGTAACGGTCGGAGGGCACAGAGCGGCGTCGCGCGGGGGGGAGGGCCTGCGCAGAGTTTATTGACGGGGGCCCCCCGGCCGCACGCCTCCCCCTCCGCTCAAGTTCAAGGTTGGCTCGGCGCGCGCGGCGGCGCAGTGCGAGGGAGTCCGGCCCGCGCACCGGTCGTCAGCCCTCACTACGCTATGTCATTCGCTCCGACACTCTCCAAGAGACCGCGACTCTAACCACGCGACTACACCGCGCTCCACTGGATTGCAATACGGATTACAGTGACTGTGCTGACTACTCATGTGACATTAAAATATGGATTAAGTGAAAAGTACTAGTGATAGACTACAACATACAGTTACCCGCTTATAGTTTTGTGTCTCTAGGCTGTGAATTAGTTGTTAGTGAAGAAACTGTAATGGTCTCAGACATGGGTGAAGATTTACCAATCCTGAAAGGGATCCTCAACGGAGTCGTGAAATATCACAATGCTCGTATGTATTATTTTAATTGCAAACTATGATTTTAAAATATAATTTATAGTTTTGGTTACTTTCTCTAGTACGCGTAAAAGTAAACGATCGCTACGGGCTACGTCGTCGCGCTACGAGTTACGAATTTCTTAGGCACTTGCGAATCTTGGGTTTGGGAAAAAAATGGTTACAAGAAACTTAGCTTTAATTCAAGATTGAAACTTAAGTTTTTATTTTAAAATATTAATTGTTATTTCAATAAGCACATTGGTGATCTAGGTATATTATGAAATTATAAGGAACAGGGACAATACTATTGCGAATTGCAGGCATTTAAATTTATATTTTATTTATCTAAGGTTATTATTTTGGAAATAGACTTAAAATTATTTCGGAACATTCTACTTGTGCTATACCTATTAGATATTTAATTTATTATTAGATTTTAAGATTTAATAGTGAGTTTTAATTTGAATAATTTAAATTATTTTAAAACTGTAAATAAAAAAATCCCAAACTTTGATGATAAGGTACAATTATCACAATCCGCGGTAAACACTCGCTCGATCTCTATCATATTAGATTTACTAAAAAAACAATATTTAAAACTTTAATACAATGGGAAACTTATTTGTTACACCAAACAATTTTTTAAAAGTGTTACGGTAGCGTCATTTTAAATCTAACTTGGTGCATTAAATCCGTGTAAATCCATACAACGAATGTAGGCGTTCTGGCGGCATCGGTAGATAGTCAGGCCTGGGTGAACAATAGGAGCGTGCATTCAGTGCGGCCCACATCGCTAGCGAAAGTCCGGAGAAATGGCGAGAGGGCGCTCTCCACTTTCGTTTTCAATCGTGCGCTGCGCGTGCAAACACTTTCACCGGGCGCGCGCGCGAGAGCGGCGTAAGAGTCGCACCGGGCCGCGGCGCTTAGCGCCTTTCGGACGCGGGCGCACACCACGAGAAAGTCGTAACACTTTTCAGCATGACCTCGCGGTTCGCGCCGCGTCACTCGACATTCGAACTAGTTCACTGGATCGCACTTGCATCCGGCTATTCCGGCAGGACGCAGATTGCCCCGGGCGAGAGGGTCGCGCGGCCAATGAACTCTACCCCCGGGCGTCAGCTGCGCGTGCATATGGCCGCGACAGCTGCACCCCGACGTGTGTTTAGCCGCGACCTTGCACAACATTCCTGTCGCGGACGCTATTGCTCATTTAAACCGGTTATAAAACTGTTCTTGTTGTAGTATAATGATGTCTGGGACTCGGTGATTTAAACGTGTTCTCCTGTTGTTGCAGCCGTTCGGTTCGGCCGAGTGCCAAAGCGCGAGAAGGCGCGCATCCTAGCGGCCATGCAGCAGTCGTCATCGTCGCGCGCGCACGAGCAGGCCGCGGCCGCCGAGCTGGAGGACGCGCCGCGGCTGCTGGCGCGCGTTGTGCGCGCGCACCTCGACACCTGCGAGTTCACGCGCGACCGCGTCACCGCAATGCGCGCGCGTGCTCGCGACTGCCCCACATACTCACAACCAACTCTGGTAAGCATCAGATCCACTTTACACGTTTGCTGCATAAATTTTTATTCACTTTCCAACATAAAGTCAGAAACCCGAACAAAAACTTATCGCTTTCTCTTTTGTCGCAGGCTTGTCCCTTGAATCCTGCTCCTGAACTACAGTCGGAAAAAGAGTTCTCTCAGCGCTTCGCCCACGTAATCCGTGGAGTGATTGACTTCGCTGGGCTCATCCCCGGCTTCCAGCTGCTGACGCAAGATGACAAGTTCACGCTGCTGAAGAGCGGCTTGTTCGATGCACTCTTCGTGCGTCTCATCTGCATGTTTGACGCACCGCTCAATAGCATCATCTGCCTCAATGGCCAGCTCATGAAGCGGGACTCCATTCAAAGCGGTGCCAACGCTCGTTTCCTCGTTGACTCCACTTTCAAGTTCGCCGAGCGCATCAACTCAATGAACCTAACAGACGCCGAGATCGGCCTCTTCTGCGCTATAGTGCTGATCACGCCCGACCGACCTGGTCTGCGCAATGTGGAGCTGGTGGAGCGCATGCACGCGCGCCTGAAGGCCTGTTTGCAGACCGTCGTGGCACAAAACCGCCCCGACCGGCCAGGCTTTCTGCGTGAGCTGATGGACACTCTCCCCGACCTGCGTACCCTCAGCACACTCCACACGGAAAAATTAGTCGTTTTCCGCACCGAGCACAAAGAACTCCTGCGCCAACAGATGTG
This sequence comes from Yponomeuta sedellus, assembly GCA_934045075.1. Classification (NCBI taxonomy): domain Eukaryota; kingdom Metazoa; phylum Arthropoda; class Insecta; order Lepidoptera; family Yponomeutidae; genus Yponomeuta; species Yponomeuta sedellus. Next base: position 12,022,042 of record OW203729.1, on the reverse strand, counting down.
GGCTGACGAGGAGGGAGGGGCCTGGCCCGACTCCGGTGCGGACGAGTCGGCACGTAGTCCGCTCGGCTCCGTGTCCAGCAGCGAGTCCGGCGAAGCGGTCGGCGACTGCGGCACGCCACTGCTGGCCGCCACGCTGGCCGGCCGCCGCCGCCTGGACTCGCGGGGCTCCGTCGACGAGGAGGCGCTCGGCGTGGCACACCTTGCGCACAACGGCCTTACTGTGACTCCCGTGCGCCCGCCGCCGCCGCGCTATCGCAAGCTCGACTCGCCCACTGACTCCGGCATCGAGTCCGGCAATGAAAAGCACGAGCGCCTGGCCGGACCCGGCTCTGGCTGTTCCAGCCCGCGGTCTTCGCTCGAGGAACACTCGGAGGACCGGCGGCAGCACATGCCAGCCGACGATATGCCCGTGCTCAAGCGAGTGCTCGAGGCGCCTCCGCTGTACGACGCCTCCCTGCTCATGAACGAGGCGTATAACTACTCCTACAAGCCGCATAAGAAGTTCCGCGCGATGCGCCGTGATACAGGCGAGGCGGAGGCCAAGCCGAGACCCACCCCCTCGCCGCAGCCCGCGGTCCAGAACCTCGCAAGCCCCGCGCATCCAGCGCTCTCACCGCGGCCGATGCGAGCCTCTCTGTCGTCGACGCACTCCGTGCTAGCCAAAAGTCTAATGGAAGGGCCCCGCATGACACCCGAGCAGCTGAAGCGCACGGACATGATCCAGCAGTACATGCGGCGCGGAGAGACGGTGGAAGGCCCACTGCGAGGCGCCTCGCTTCTGACTTGCGCGTACCGCACGACGTCTCCCGCCCCCGCGCCGGCGCCCGCGCCCGCGCCGCTCATGGCGCTGCAGGTGGACGTGGCCGAGTCGCAGCCCCTGAACCTCTCCAAGAAGTCGCCGTCGCCGCCGCGCGCCTTTATGCCGCAGATGCTGGAGGCGTGAGGCCGGCCCGCGGAGCCTGCCGTCTCCGCCACCCCACCCCGACCTACTTTAAATTAAATTAGTTAAAAGTAATCGTTCGCAGATCGTTTTTAATATATTATATGTGATAATTCGTTTAGTACGACGTGTGTTTGCGCGGCCGGCGTCGGACAAGGAGAGCGCAAATAGACTGAGATATAATTTAAGACTAAGTTTAATTAATTTATATGAAATGCAGCGCCGGTCCGCGGTGTGTTTGTGTGTCTCGTATGTGCGTATGTGAGCGTGCTCAGTCATTTGTTTGTTAATATAATGACAGGTTGTCGATTTAAAATAAAACAGTCTTATGAAAAAAAATTATCACCAATTTTATTTCTAAGAACCTCTATGAAACCTCTCAATAAAGCAAATAAAAAGACATTTTTAAAATCAATATTCTACAAATTTGAAAATTTAGCCCATGACTTATCAGCTTGCACATTTTGTAAACGTATTTCTATTTATCATCTTCTATATTTCCCATAAGCCATATGAGAAACTACGGGAAATCTGGAAACATCTGTGTGACATTCATATTTTTAACTCTTTTTAAATAACTTAAATTTCACCTGACATGACTTCATTTTTGACATATCTTTTGAAAAATCTAATCTTACTTATCCGCAAGCTGATGTGCCAAGGAAATTAGACTTTTTAACGATTGAAACTAATGACAAATCGTAGAAAAATCATGTGTCGATTGAAACTTTGGACTAGTCAATAGTTACAACGGCAAAAGAAAAAAAACTATTGACAAGTCATACAAAGTGACTATAAAGAATAACGATGTAGGTATGTAAACGAATAAATTCACACACCCTCAACCAAGGGGTCCGAACGACCCAGTCCACCACCACCCAAGCCCATATCAACCTTACGGTTATACTAAGCCAAACATTGCAATTCTCTGGCTCCACCGCGTGCAGGGGGTTTGTTTTTTATCCTGGCTATATAACGACATATACATATAGTACCTAACTACTTATCTAGCGCCCTTGCGGGATATATACTTATAGCTATATAGTCGGTTGTATTTTTTTTTATTCAACCAACGGGTCAATCAAAACCTAGAAACAACCGAATCACCTTCGATCGAAGACTCTAAACTCTCAAGCAACCTTAAAAAAGCTGAGTAGGAAGGAAGCCAAGCGCGAGGCCGCGGGCGACGGCCGCCCGGTCGACGACCGCATCCGCCGCTGCCTCGACCCTTACATTTCCGTACGACGCAGTCACCTTTGGTGCGGAAGCATTCGTTATCATTGTATGTCCCCACTGCTGGGGCACGGGTCTCTTCCTGCATCGCAGGATGGTTAGGCCATACTCCACCACGGGGGCTAAGTCCGGGTTGGTGGAGGATTGTTAGACAGTGGCGGGCCTTACTGTCAGAAGTTATCAAGCCGCCCATAAGGCCTCTGACATGGCTTAACGTCTGCCATTACATGACAGCCCGCACCAACGGCTTTACGTGCCTTGCGAAGCACGGAAGCGCTCGGAAAAATGCCACTAGCGGTAGTTACGGGACGGTCACCCATCCTACACCTGACCGCGCCTGTTGTTGCTTAACTCAAGTGATTGATTCCAATCACTTGGTTCGCCTAGGCCACGAGCACTTTGGTACGGAAGCATGTAAAAGGTAAACCTGTTTTTTTTATATGATGATGATGGTGATGGCCTTCTTGTAGCGTCCGATGACAGCGACCATCACTGCTTCCTGGCGTGTGCTCTAAGGTGGCTGGAACATCTAACTTCAATCGGTGGCCTTCAGCGCAGTCAAGCTGCCTCTTTTCCTCTCCTCTTCCTCTGCCTCAAGTATAATAAGTGTAGGAGGGTAGGTCGATTTTGCTTGCTTGTTGTGTGCCTTTAGGACTAGAGCACTATTTTCATATAGGCATAAAGTCATCTAGGGTGTCTTATGCTAAATCACTGGATAAGGACCTAAGTAAATAAATGAATATTTTCCCAGATAATCAAATAAATATCTGATAGGCAGGATGGTCAGTGGCAGATAGTTCTGCAGCTTTCACGGTGCAAGATGGTTTTGGAATTATTCATGGAGCTGAATAGAGCTTACCCATTGATAAACAAATAGCAATTCCTGTCAGAATGTTTTGGGGAATCCCAGCCGAATTCTACCTGTTGGTTTCCTTCCGCTATTATCATTCTTCTTCTTCAGGCTATATTAGTCCACTGCTGGACATAGCCCTCTCCTAATGAGCGCCATAGCGCCCTGTCTTAAGCTTGCCGCATCGAGCATCTACCGGCATTTTAAGCCGCTGTTATCATAAGTAGTAAAAATAGAAACAAATTGCGATTAAATCACCTGACTTCCTGGTTCCAGGTTCTTGTATAGATTTATGGTCCGATTTCTTAATCTTCTCTTAGCCTAGCTCTTTCTTACTAACTCTTACCCTTTTTATCGTTTGAAAAATCAATCAGCCTACACTCGTCTACTGCTGGGCATAGGCCTCCTCCAAGGGACGCCTTTTCCTTCTGTCCTCAGGCATCGTCATCCAGCCACTGCCAGCAATCTGCTTCAGATAGTCAATCCAGCGAGCTGAAGGGCTGCGTTTACCAGTTCGTGCTCTCCACTCGAGTACCTCTGAATATAATCTATTGATATTATTCGCAGTGGTTAAAATTACAGATTCTAGTTGAATTCGATCAAAACTTTTAAAACGCCATGTCCCCATGTTGCTGCGCCATAAAACACGTATTTTTTTAAAATTACATAACATACAATATAGACACAAAAAGTCATACATAAAAAACTATGGGTGTTTTTTGTTCTAACTCTAACTGAACGGTTCTTTCACGTATTAGCATAGCGATAGTCTCTTGAAAATTTCGTAAGAAAAACATTTTTCAACGATCTGGGACTTCCGACCACTTTGAACTGAATTTGTATTTAACGTTAAATCGTACAAATATTTACAAATAAGTTATACCATTACTGTTAAATCATATAAAGATGGTGTTGAATAGACCGGTAAAATATGGCAATACGTTCTCTTCATTCAACAATTCTATGGATGAAACAGCTAAAAAAGCACGTAGCAGTAGCAAAGCATTTTATGTGTCTACGAATTACGGGCCTACGAAGTACTACGCTGCTACGAGCGCTACTACGAGTCTACAAAACTAGGGGTGGCCTGCAACTTTTTACGGAATGATCACAAAGTAACCTGATTCACAGTGCCTTATTAAAAGGTCATCTAACGCAACGTGTTAGTGCCTATGGGTTCGGTTGTAGGGCATTTAGACGGAAATAAAATAGGAGTAGGCCAATTTCTCTGTTTTATATTATGTTGTCGCTGATGACGCTGCCGAATGCGGGTCAAATGATATGCGTTTGCGCGACCGAATGGTCGAATGTGAGTTCTCATGTGTCTACAGTTTTAGGTCTAAATTGCGCGATTCTGGGACACCTCACTTAAATTTTGTGTTTTACAATAAAAAATTTTAGTCAGATTTTTTCCAAGATATATAGTATCGAAACATTAGAAAGTGAAGGAACCTACATTTATTTTTAAAAACACAGAATATACAAAAAAAACATTAAAACTTGAACAATAAGATGATGAATTTTATATAATGTTTAATAAAAAATACACTACGATGGTTTAGGCAAATGCACCTATGCTCACTAACATGCCCCTGGATATGCATCAAACAAGTTGGCGCTGATTTTCAGCATTATGGCATTATTACGGCTTACACAATTTTAATTAAATCGTGCTTTACGCTTTAGCTATGTCGTAACAATCTCGCTCAATAATTTCAATTCTTTGTAATGTTTATAAGTGTAATCTATCCAATTACGCCACTACAATGCAAAACATCCATAAAAGAAATCTTTTTTAAATGGACAAACGAAAAAGCATTAAGTTACAGAACGAAAGTTGTAAATTAACAGATACCAATGGATGTTTTAGAAATTGCGCAATTTTAAAAAATATTTTCCAGTGCGGTCGCAAGAAGAAAATACATTAAGCGGAGAATCCGTGCGACCGTGCTGCTCAACCTATCTGAACCGATGTTCTATCCGTCTTGTACAGCCTTTTCTTTTTGATTCACTATATCACAATCAAAATTACATTACAGACAATAAGACTAACAGTCTTAGAATGAAAGTTGGCTGGATAGTCATAAGAAGACGAGGCAGATCAAAAAAGAGACAGCATTTGTGTTTGCAGGTAGAGTATGGGAGCGTGCAGCGGGCCCTATCTGAAGGTGGTCTTCACCTTACAACTTATTTCTTATTTTTTTACTAAAAGTTATATTAATAAATATATGTGCATTTATGTAAACTTATCTTAAATGTTAATCGTCGTTAATACCTGTTACAACCACTATTCCTTATATCGAAGAGGTATTAATAGCTCCGTTATTTTCCTTACATCACAATTGACTACAATTTGATAAATCGATTTGGGTAGTATTTTATGAATCATGATCATCTAAATTACTAAACGCATGCCATACCTATACAATTTTCTTTGGTACAGTACAAACATCAACCAAGCGTCTATTAAACAGTCTACCAGCAAATGCCTGTTTTTCTGGAACAAAATATAGGTATTAGAGTTCTGTAAAAAATATTAATTGCTCATCAAACTCTGCGTACTAAAGCAACGATTAATCAATTCGATAGGAACTAATATTTTTATTATACAACTACGTTGTGAACTGGGAAAATAACCAACGACCGATTTTAAGGGTGTTCCTAATTTCTTGGTTGTACAATGTTTGATATACAATGAGTTTATTTGTAGCGAAGTCATAACGTGTATGATGCTACAGTAATATTGGAGTCATTAGCCAAGGGTACTTTCTTAATATATCCCATTGGCTTTTAACAGCTAGGGCTTGTAATGCTTCTTATTCTTGTAAACATTACAATGGCCTCCGCAGTGTTGCAAACTGAAAAACAACTGCGTCATAGCTAGAAATTGCCTCGTGCGTCTAACCCCGCCCCTACAAAAAGTAATACGTAGAAGATATAACCCGAGGGCCATTTCACCGCCACACATGCGTTTTATCTGTGATATGTTAAGTAGTTCAAATTTTTGATTGATTGGGTGAAGAAAGGGACCGGTCGACCACTATTTGCGTCAGACATAGCTTGTAAAAATGGTGTAAAGAGCCTTGCACCGTTACAAACTTTTCAATTAAAATCAACCTCTGTGGTATTTATATAGAATATTGGCACGCTTAATTAAAATCGGAAAGAAGTACCAAAAACACAGTTATTGATCTGGTATTGAATAATAATAACACTTCCCCGAAGCAATTTGTATTCGCAAGTAAATTTCATAGTAGGTATTTTTGACATCATTTTAGATTTTTTCTGCCATAGCTGTCAGAGTGTTTTTACAGCGATTCTGTGAAAAGTGACAAAAAAAACATAACCAAAAAAGGGTTCTGAAACAAAAAGGGGCGGGATGCAGGGGGCCTAGCCCCCCTGAAAGTGGGGCTGCGCCCCCATAAAAAAACTTCTCCCCAAAACCCATAGAAAGGTTCTGTCAGGTTGCTTGTGAACTCACGTAACGTAGCACTATATTCATTACCTTTATATACTTTTACCGAAATCCATTTCGTAGGTATGTTACTTACATTGAAAAAGTAAAAAAAATTAGAACAGAAACCCGGGCCTGCCCTTCAGCATACAAAAAAAAATATTTAAACTCAGTCTAAACCTATACAACCAAACCTCATTGCTCCGTTGTTTTTTTCTCCGTTTATAGAGAACATCCTCTATGTTGTGTTCTGTAATGGAAAATAGATGTAAGAGTTTATAAAACATGTTTTATCTACTACTAGTAATTCCCTCCAGCAATTTTAGTGCTTTTCTAATATAATATACTATTTTATTATAACATTTATTTAATTATAAGCCGTGTGTGCCTAAAGTCACCCGTGTGTGAATTTGAGGTTTTGATTGAGAGTCCTTGCATTAATCTCAATCCTTAATAATCGCTATTACAGCAGTTATACGTATTACTAACTAGATAGTAATTTAGTCCTTTTCTTATACTAACAGTGCTAGACGGTCGTTGTTTCAGCGGTTATTGACCGGGAGCCGGCGGCGGCGCACTGCGGCCCTGCACTTGACTCGGTGCATGTGCAGCCTTGCCCCCGCCTTACCCGCCACCCCTCTCCGCCCACCCACGAGCGCCCACCTCCCCCTCCGATGACATTTACCCTTTCGGAAATATCTGGTCGTAAGTTCTAGAGTTCATGTGGGTGATTTAGCCAATTCATTCTGACATGGGCAGACTGTACGCGAATACACAGTGAATGACATTAAACAAAGTTCTGCTGTATAGAGTATCACATCCTTAGTAGAAAATAACAGTCTCATTTAATATTATTATATAAAGGATATTATTTCACTGAAACACTCCTCAAATAAATTTCCTTTTACGACAGACTTTTTAAACTACATTTTAAGGAGTTTCAGTGGAATTATAACCTTATAAATAACACCAGTAGTATTCTTATTTCCAAAACAACTAACTGAAGACATCGTTGGGTTATTTCGTACAGGAAAAGTACTCCAGTCCCCAATCGATCGCAAATACAGTAAAATATTCTCTGCATGTCTTCGGAGATATGTAAGGTTTTCAGGGAGGCACTAAATAGCTCGGAGTTAATAGATAATTTTATCTTTAAGGCTGCTCTTACATCTGGAATCTCTCTCACTCGCACATAAATGTTTTCACTTTCACATTCCAACGTTTTTAATAATTGATAACAGTGAGTTGACTCTTGACAAATACGGCCAGGAACCTGGTACTATGTTTAGTACAGTTTAGTTTAGCACTTTTTTCGGATAACTGCTATTTTGTCTCACTTCCTTGAAATCACAGTTTGCATGTTTGAAATAACAAAATTTCAACGCACGATCTGTAAGAGAAAAAATTCTAGTATATTTTCCATCGGTGGTTCTAGTGATACTCGTGGCGCCCCTTAAACTCCTTAAGTACAGCAAGGACAGCAGGGAAATGTTGAGGGGGCCGGCTACACGAGGAAGGCTGCCGGCGGCCGCCAGGTGGGATGACGAGATACACGAGGCCGCCGCCGCCGCTCGCCGGAAACAGGAGTTGCCATATTGATCATTAACATTTACATTAGTTGACCTTACCGTGGCACTGAAGTCAATTGCTACTTTTGAGGAAGCGTTTTGTCGTTTCAGTTGTTTCTCGCAGAGGTCACCATGACGGTGATGACGTTTGCCCACATGACACTGTTTGTTCAGAACAATTTGCTCTGTTACCGTGCGAATATAGCATCCCAAAACCATACAATAATATTCTCAGATAGGTATTTTACGTATAATATGTTACCCGATTTTCATTAATTATAAGTTAGTAATTGCACACGTTCTACTTCTTTATTAAGCTTTATTAAGCTTCATGTTAAGGCTGCGGTTACGCCTGGCATTCGTCTCGGGCGTATATTTTAACAATTCAATTAATTGCAAAAAAAATATACTTTTGAAGAATATGGTCAGAGTTTTCCACAATTAAGACACATTTTTGTTATCCTATTCGTAAGCTACATATGCTCTGTTATATGAATATTTGGTACTATTAGCAGCAGCTACTACTTTTCTCTTTCAAAACAAAGGTGAAGTGAAGAAGGAAAACGAAAATAAATTTATAACGAAACTACGTTACGTTATTATTGAATTTTACTAATTTGCATTGCTAATTATAAGTCAATTATATATGTATGTAGAATTATTCATATGTAATCAGAAATGCTTTATAGACAACGAGTTTATTTGTATGTATAGCAGTCTTCATATAAATGATACTACAGTAGTTTATGTAATGGTGGGCACTAGGCGTAGGTCTCTTTTTTATGATAGGAATAATTCGAATAATTCCCTATCAGGGTTTAGTTGCGAAACGAAAACGCCAACGCCGTAAACGCTCTTAAAGGCGCTCGGCGGCGGTATTCAATTTTGCACGGAGCGTAGGCGTCGGGAGGCTGTGGGGCGGCGGGCGGCAAGGGGGCGCGGGGCGCGGGGCTCGGGCCAAGGTCGACGTGTCACCGCCGGGCAAGGTCACCGCGCCCGCGCGTGCCCCGGACACCCCAGCCCCCACGATTCCACCCTACAGCCGCTCCCACCCCATTTCGCGTGGGATGTGACCTTTATCCGTGTTCGGGGAAACAATTGTTTAAATAATACCTAACGCATGAATCTACGTGTTTACTTAGCTTCACCGTTGGGCTTCAGCAGCAGCTTCGACGTTCCAAGAAAGTAAGACCCGCTTACATAAGTAAGCAAGAAAGTACAGCATTTTGGTTTAATTTTTCCATAGGTTAGTTTGATTAATAATATTACGATTTTTTATGACAACATACAACCTTTTCACTTTGGGTTGTGGGTGTACTCGTGGACGGTTCAAGATCTATCCACGAGGAAATCCACAGTGAAAAATTAAAAGAAAATTATTTCAACGAAAATAGATGTTGTGCGGGTTTCGCATTGTTTTCTTTCATTAAGCTTTGAACCATTGGCTGGCTGTCTTAAACTAGGCTTGTTTTTATTAGGTGTGTTTATACTATAGGTACTGCTCATCAACTAACAAAGATTAAGTTTCCGAGTACCTCTCCGTCCTCAAAGATCAAAGATCAAAGCGTGTGTTTCGCTAGGCACTACAAGACCAACGCCCGGTAAGAGTGCTCCATTGTACCGAAAGTAAAACCTAAAAAATCCTTTACGAAGTAGACTTATTTTTCCTTTCTGAGCAGTGTTGCAGACAGATGTTTATTTTAATTAAAAAAATGTAGTTCTTTCTTTACTTGAACTTGTAATTTTTTTATTATAAGTATGTACTTAACCACATTTTGATTTGTGTGTCTGTGTGTGTTTTTAATTTTTATGTCATCGAGTTTAATGCAATTGATACTAACAACAATTTTCGCTTTTGCTTTTAACCGACCTGCTTTGAATTTAAATTACTATGCATAGTGCTGTTGTATTGTTTTGTATCTTTTTAAGGATCGTTGTTTGATTTCATGAATGTCATTTATTGTACTTTAGTCTTGCGTCTTTTGTCTTTTGTTTAGCCATGAGGAATGTTTGGGAATTAAGAAAATAAGCCAAGTCATTTACTTCTATTTAAGTATTTTTTGCTAATTCCGTTTTTTTCCTTTATAAAATTAAAATCATAATCAGAGAATGAAAACCAATAAAAACTTGTGTCTTGTCTGGAATCATTTCTATTATTTATGAACTATTGTAATTTTTATTAATTGTTTGTCGATCCGTCATTTCACATCCTGTGAAAATTAAAAAAAAACTTTACATTCTATTCCAGTTTAAGAGAAAAGGCCATATAAAAAAATTACGTAGGCATGAGGACATAACGCATTATATAGAATCATGCGTTACTTTACGGAAATCCATAATAGCATTAAAAAGTGAAAATTAGCTTGTAAAATCCCACAAGCACCATGCGGTTAGTTAAGGCACCGCCCTCAATCCCACTTTTCAAGCAGAAGCATGACACCAACACACCACCACCGACACCAATATTTGTGTGAGAAAACACGCGACGCGTTTCGCCTCTAACACGAGGCATCCTCCGGCTCACAAGTGCAAGTATAGTAAGCATGAGGTATAATCATAACGTTCTTGGGCATAATGTCCTTTGAACTATGAGGGCACGGAACTCTAAACGTCCTTATTGAGCCATATGGAAATCCTCGGTCGATATCTCCTCGGGAGCGACATGCCTGCCTGAGCCCCATGCTGACGTCAACAGCTAACCTTCGGAGTTTCCGCGAGCACGATGTACCTAATCAGACCGCACGCACACACTCACGCGGTGATAGCGTCCCACTTTTCAAGCAGAAGCATGACACCAACACACCACCACCGACACCAATATTTGTGTGAGAAAACACGCGACGCGTTTCGCCTCTAACACGAGGCATCCTCCGGCTCACAAGTGCAAGTATAGTAAGCATGAGGTATAATCATAACGTTCTTGGGCATAATGTCCTTTGAACTATGAGGGCACGGAACTCTAAACGTCCTTATTGAGCCATATGGAAATCCTCGGTCGATATCTCCTCGGGAGCGACATGCCTGCCTGAGCCCCATGCTGACGTCAACAGCTAACCTTCGGAGTTTCCGCGAGCACGATGTACCTAATCAGACCGCACGCACACACTCACGCGGTGATAGCGTCTGGGATGCGTGGGAAGGTTTAATGCCAACCTGAACCGCCCACTGTGAAGGGTTATGTTCAACAGACTGAAAAAAATAATATAATAACCAACAACCTCGACTGCTGAACATTAACTACTAAAGATGCGGTACCTACCAATCTACATACCTTACTTAGTCGCCATGTTGAATTTGGTTCCTCCTGCTTGTTAATGTTCAGAGGTCGGGTTCAAATCATTTATTTTGTTTAACATAGGTGACATAGGTACATGTAGGTGTTAAAATATATTTAGGTTTCTCTATGTTATACCCATTGGGTGTACAAAAAAATATACTTAGCTTCTAACATGCACACATGCATAGGCGATATCAATTGGTAAAGTAGTCAGAATTGCATTAATTTAATCGTAAATATTAAACTTTAGAGAGACTCTTTCAAAATACGAAACAACAGATTACAAAAAAAACATGTCAATATGGTCAATTAAACAAAACAAATCCAAGAATAAAATGTCAACAGTGTCAATTAAATTAATACAATAGTATAAAAAATAAATCATTAAATCAATCACATCTATATGTCACTAACATTACCACATTTCATCAAAATTTCTGAATAAAATCACAAGTCAATAAATATTCCATATTAAGTAACCTACTGGCTGTCAACCTAAAATTTTTCTTTAAATATGTCATCAATTCTATAGAAACATTTGTCAATAAGGAGCTTCCCTAGTTTTCTTTTAAATGGGATCAGCGGAAGACATTTGATACTATTTGGAAGTTTGTTATAGATTTTTGGTCCCATGTAGAGATGGCTCTTTTGCATAAGTGCTGTTCTACTGTGCTGAGCGGTCAGTCTCTCTCTATTACGTACATTTAGATTATGAAGACTGCCAGCTTTTACAAACAAATCGGGATTGGTTTTTACAAACACCGCTATTTCGTAAATACAGAGTGACGGGAATGTTAAAATCTTTAACGATTTGAATACTTCTCTGCAACTGTCTCTAGGTTTTAGTCCAGTCATGGCTCTTAGACATCGTTTTTGCGCTTTAAAAATGACTTCTTTATCTGTGCAATTGCCCCAGAATATTACGCCATAGCGTAGGATGGAAGCTACCAGGCCATGGTACGCTGTCTCAACTGCCTGAATCTCTACAATTTTAGATAATTTAAAAAGCGCGTAGGCGGATCTACTTAACTTTTTACAAACTTCTTCAGCGTGGTTTTTCCATGTGAGTTTGTTGTCAATTATGAGTCCTAAAAATTTTGTTGTTTGTGTATCATTAATTATTTCATTGCTATACATTATATTTAAATTTGGTGTTGCAAATACTCTTTGATAAAAATGCATTATATTGGTCTTGCTCAAGTTTACCAACAGATTATTGCTATCTAGCCAAGTTATTATTTCTTTTAAAGAGTTATTAATATTATGTTCGTAAGTAGAAGGGTCATTCTGTTTTATTATTACTGTGCTATCGTCAGCAAACAATATTAAGGGGTTGGAAACATTTAACGGTAAATCGTTTATGTAGAGTAAGAAGAGCAAGGGCCCCAAAACACTTCCTTGTGGCACGCTGTACTCTACAACTCTACTTTTTGATGTGTAGAGAACCTCCCGTTTAGTTTTTTATACATATTCTATTTATTTGTGTACGTTGTGGTCTATTTTTTAGATAAGACTCTATTAATGAAAGTACACTAGCGCGAATACCGTAAGAGTGTAGTTTGTTACATAAAATACTATGATCGACATAATCGAATGCCTTAGTCATATCCATAAAGACTGCGCACACTGGAATACGTTGGTCCATACTCGTTATTACAGCCTGTAGAAGCTCGTGTATTGCCAAATTAATAATTTTATTTTTTTGAAACCCTTTTTGTTGAGGGGCTAGTATATTGTGCTTTTGTAAATAATCATATAACTCTTCGTAAATTATTTTCTCGAAAACTTTTGAAAAAATTGGTATTAGTGCAATTGGTCTATAAAATTTGAGGTCTGTCCTGTCTTCTTTCTTAAAAAGTGGTTTAACGAGGACAAGTTTCAGTTTTTCTGGATAGATGCCGTTATTTATACATAGATTCATTACATGACTGAGGGGGAAGGATATTACTTCCGAAACAAATTTAATGGATTTGGTCGTTATTTGGTCGTAACCAAACCTTTTTTTGTTTTTTAGAGCCATGATGACCTTGTGTACCTCTGCAGGTGTTGTAGGGCCCAGAAACATAGACTGACTATAATTGTTTATATTTAGCGGTTTTTTGTCTGCAAAAGCTAACCTTGAAGAGTCTCTTATTTGATCTATGTAGTAGTTATTGAAAGCCTCCGCTATTTGATTTGGATCTGATATAGTAGTGTCATTATATTTAATTTTTTGTATTGGTTCGATTAATTACTAACCCATTTTGACATTGATTTATTATTTGCCAAGTTGCTTTGGATTTGTTTTGTGCGGTACTTATGTAAAAATTGTTTTGTGCTCTTTGTGTCAATTTTATAATTCTTTTGTATCTTTTTGAGTAGTTGGTCAGTGCTAATTTCGTAGCTACGTTGGGTTTTAATCAATAGTTCTAAAGGATTTTTCGGTTGCTGCTTATTTTTTACTTTTGACTGTTTAGTAATTTTTTGTCAGATGTATGCTGATTTCACACGAATCCACTGAGGCCATAGTTATCAAAATCTGATCATTGGTACATACTTTTTTTATTTAAAAATCGATTATTAAACAAAACAAAATCACATACTTATCATTGGCATTAACAATTAGCTGTTATAAAACAATAATTCTAGTCAAATAAAAAAATATGCACATAGTACAATACCCAATAAATTTTCGTCAAGAACACAGTAAACAAAAATAATTTACGCATACAAAACAAAATCCTAACTGAAAAAACCACTCCGGAAAATACTGACGGAAAAGCTGAACTCAATAGGCGACTCACCGGCATCAGTGAAATTTCGAACCTCTTTACAACACTCTCTGTATTACGCACAGGCCTTTTTAGCCTCTAAATAGGTTTTGAAATTGTCCTTAGCACGGGTTAGTGCATTAAAATAATATAAGTCTGAGGTTGTAATTTAAACTTAAATTATCTTTTGTTAATTTTGTTTCATGTATATTTTTTTGTATCTTTTTGCTCGTGTATCTTGCGGTATCTCATAGATAACGCGTAAAGTACGAGTAATAACAGAATAACACAAATCCACTCAGGTTTCCTCACGAAGTTTTTCTTCACAGTTGGCGAGTGGTATTGCTACAAAAACTTCACAAATGTACATTACATAGACAACAAAGTCATTGGTCAAACCCTGGGAATTGAACCTGGGTCTCTCGCTGCCGAGTTCAATGTTCTACCCACTGGGCTAACGCCGGTCATTAAGAAATATTTTAAGCAAAATGAACCAGGGGATATGATACCGGAAGTACGTTATGCAAGGAAGTACGTGATCATTTGAGACTCGATACAAGAACTGCTTTAGTAAATTAAATTTTATTAAAATTTAAGTTATTACTATTTATAATGTTTAATCCACATACATGTTTAAAAACCTATTTAGAGGCTAAAAATTTCACCCATGCCGGGATTCGAACCCGCAACCTCTGGCTATCCGTACCAGCGCTCTACCAATTGAGCCAATGGGCGACTCACAACATCAGTGAAATTTCGAACCTCTTTACAATATTCTCTGTATTACGTACAGGCAGCGACATCTGACTTAAGCAAATTGCATTACTTACAGCCCCGACTACCTACTTTGCAGTTAGGTTTAACATCGGAACGATATCACTGTACCCACATGATTACACCATTTTTATTTTTAATGCACTAACCCGTGCTAAGGAACAAATTTAAAAACCTATTTAGAGGCTAAAAATTTCACCCATGCCGGGATTCGAACCCGCAACCTCTGGCTATCCGTACCAGCGCTCTACCAATTGAGCCAATGGGCGACTCACAACATCAGTGAAATTTCGAACCTCTTTTCTAGGTTTTTAAATTTGTTCCTTAGCACGGGTTAGTGCATTAAAAATAAAAATGGTGTAACCACATACATGTATCATAATTTATGAAAAGTGTAAAACCACGAAAAAAAATCAATCTACAAAACGTTTACTGGGGTTGAAAATAACAACTAAAAATCCATTTTTACAGTAGACCTATCGGTCACTCCTGAAACTAACAGTCGTAATATAAAAGTAGGTAAATTGTTGATAAATTCAAACAGAAATGCAAGTACAGAAGCAGGAATTGCATGTTTTAGAGGTAACCCTGTACACGTAAATACTCAAATTAGCGGTACTGTTACTAGGATAATATATTAATGTTACTTAACAACTTTGTTACTACGAAAACATGTTTTTGGAGTGAAGATTTGATTAGAACTCTCTATTGTACACATTAGAAAACAAAATACATTAAAAGGCTTACCTACACATCTAAGTTTTACCATATTTACATACAGGCACATACATTGCTTCTGGCCCACTAGGATACTTTGTGTCGTGGGAACCAGAAACAACGTCACAAACATGTAAACATCCAAGACCTAGGGTTTTAATTATCCCCAGCCGGGATTCGAACCCGGGACCTCTTGCATGGTAGGCAGACGCACTACCATTACGACACAGAGGTTGTCATCGCCACCTAAGGGCCGTAATGAACTTTAAAAATAGAACTACTGTGCGCTGTGAAGAGCTTTAAGTGAAACAAAACTTATTAAAAAAATACTGCGGCCATGTGAGTTTCTAAACAGCCAGTGTGAACTTAGCGCAAACTTCTTTGAGCGGAATAAGCCGCAACGGTTAAGCGGTGAGTTCCATATTTATAAAATATTTATAAAATTTAAAAAGTTGACATCAATTTTGGCGGGATACTAATCTATTTTAATTATGTATCTGTGACGGAATTTAAAAAAAATGGTAATAATCTTTTAAAAAGCTATTTAGAGGCTAAAAATTTCAGCCATGCCGGGATTCGAACCCGCAATCTCTGGCTATCCGTGCCAGTTGAGCCAATGGGCGACTCACGACATCAGTGAAATTTCGAACCTCTTTACACTATTATCTGTATTACGTACAGGCAGCGACATCTGACTTAAGCAAATCGCATCACTTACACTTAAGTCAGATGTCGCTGCCTGTACGTAATACAGATAATAGTGTAAAGAGGTTCGAAATTTCACTGATGTCGTGAGTCGCCCGTTGGCTCAACTGGCACGGATAGCCAGAGATTGCGGGTTCGAATCCCGGCATGGGTGAAATTTTTAGCCTCTAAATAGGTTTTTAAATTTGTTCCTTAGCACAGGTTAGTGCATTAAAAATAAAAAATAAAAGTACCTATAATAATCTTTTATGCTAAGATTTGAATATTAAAAATGAGTTTTTATTTTCCTCATATTCGAAATGAAAAGTAGAGTGTTTAACACGGGTAAAATAATAAATTCCTACTCGGACTATAGCCGCCCTCGCTGCGCTCTAATACCTCGGGAATTGATTCTTTCCACCCTCGTTTAACAATGTACAATTATGTGGACATCGACGTAGCAGTCCATTGTGCCCCGTATTTCTCTCCTCGTGTTCTCATTCCTCGCGTCCCCATTTATCAGTAACCTAATTGACTCCATACCGAGCAATAAAAGCGAAGAATTGCCCCAAATCCTCGTCCATGAAGTCGAAAAGTCGTTGTCCCACTTCGTCCTCGAATCCTCGCTATTCATGTAGAAAGCCGGAGCGAACGTTTTTTGGGTCAGACAAGCGAAGGGATTTGGGTCGAGAACATAATATTGGCGTGACACAAATACACAAGGCCCTAACTTACAGAGGACGCACACGCAATGGCATATCTGCCTATATTCTACCGGTACTCATATCATAGTGACCTCGAGCTTAATATTGCGTCGAATGTTAATTAATTGAAAGCTTACAAGGTCCTCGTCCAGGTTTATGTTCAATATGTACCTAATCGGATGGTTGTCATGCAAAGTTACTATGACTGAAAATCACAAATTAATGATATTTTACATAATGGGACCCATTTTAAGACTCTAAAAATAATGGGAAGTTTTATTATATTGGCTCTAACATGGTATCCTGCCTTTTCACAGAAAATTGTTACGCTGGTTATCATTTGCCAACCAACGTTTCACATATTTTTCACTTTGACCAAAAACGATTTACAAATTTTTGTATGTCAACGTTTCATTTGGTAGGATTATTGTTAAGCTGATTATTATAATGACACAAAACGTTTTGGGTATGAATATTACGCTAAGTATAACATTATGCTACTTAAAAGTTGGCATTTTTAAATTTGTCATTATAAAAAGCAAACCAAACCAACAGTTGGCAACTGCGAGGTTGGGAAATTAAAAAAATATATAAGAAAAGTTGGCAAATGATTATTCCGCTAAATAATATTCTTCGAAACGTTAGTTGCCAAATGATAATCGGCCGAAATTTTTTCTGCGAAAAGGCAGAGAACCCTCTAACATAGGTAATGTAACACTCTGTAAAAAAATGTTACGATACAATAAAATAAACCTATTGTACGTAAAAATTTAGTGATTGTTGAGTTGAGTGAATCCATTGTTTTTAAAAAGCACGTTGCAGAAAGTTCAGTACTTCTGTAAATAATTCACTTAACGTCAGGGAAATTTCATGTAAAAAGAAAATTGCCTTTTATGCAAAATCATTTGGACGATTCTAAGATAGTGAAAAGAAACGACAAAATAACACAAATTTTGGACTGAAAGAGAAAGTAGTGGCTAGGTTTTAGAAAGGAATTTCCATTAGTTTGACGTTTAGGAAGGATTATATTATTATTATTATTACAACACACCCTCTCTACACACACACACTCACACACACACACAAAGAGAGGAACAAATAACAAATAACTTCTATTAGTTTGATTTTGCTTTTGCTTTTATTTATATAAATTTATTTTCTAAGCAATAAATTATAGCTACGATCACTTCTGTAACTAGAAACTGACCCATCTCATCGGGGAATTGGCACTGCTTGCTATAATACAGGTGTCCAGCCTAGCATAGCAACAGAAGCTAATAAAATGTTTATGATTCATAAACTAGTTGTAATTTTAAATTGTATCAACTCTGTACGATTTGTGGAAATAAATATATTCTATATATTCTATTTCATATTATTATTTTTTAATGCACTACTTACTTTAATGTACGTAATACACAGAATATTGTAAAGAAGTTCGAAATTTCACTGAGGCCGGTGAGTCGCCCATTAGCTCAGTTGGAAAGAGCGCTGGCACGAATAGCCAGAGATCGCGGGTTCGAATCCCGGCATGGGTGGCATTTTTAGCCTCTAAACAGGTTTTTAAAATTTAGGAAGGATAAAGGCAGAATGATTTCGCAAAATAAATATAATTATAGCGAATGTGGTTGGAAGGGCTGGTAAGGGACAGGTAATTATGGGTACCAAATTAGACTTCAGTACGTTCGCACGTTGCTCCTCGTCCCCGTTCGCCGTAATTTTCCCTTTGACCTCGCACCACCCTGTACAGTACCGGGGAATTTATTTAACACACCTACATTTAAAATCCCTTTATCCCAGAGGCGGAGGCAGAGACCCGGAGACCAGATCTCACCACTTGCCACGATCCTGACCATCCTCTTTCGCGTCACAGTCAGTAATCGCTGCATTCACTTACGCAGGTGTCAGATACTGCTTATCTTACCCTTCGCTAATGGTCGTAATAATTTTCTAGTAGTATGACACGTAACGTATGACCACAAGGTCAATAGTATCGTGTTAACTGTCTGTGTCAGTGTATTCCAAAGAAACTAACTAATAAAGATCGCCTTCCACTGCCCGTCATAGATCGATGTCATTATTCCACGAAGTCCCTCGCGACTTGGCAAGTAACTTAACCAAAGCCATATCTAAAGGAGACTCGGCTTAGTTATTGTTCCAGGGTCACGTGGGCTGTACTACGTACTTTCTGAGCCTGGGAAGGGCGCGGGCGGGGCGGCGGGGACACTTAAGGTCACCGCAAGGTCATGGCAGGGTCGCGCTGCGAGCATTGTCTGCAGCCGTATTCAGGAACACAAAACCGTATCTCGTTACACCGCACCGGCTCGCCGTACCTTATATCTGAACAATCCAAATATTTTCTGCTCCGCGCCCAACAGTCGAAAATGTAATGTATCGCCAGAATATAGGCTAACCAGACTGCAACTGTTTAAACACTTTATTTCGCGAATTCGTGTAGGTGTTTTGTTCTATTCAGTGTACGTATTATTCAGAAAATTGGGAAGGACTTGTTCGTTCCAAGCAAGGTGACTTTTTATTTCATGATTTGCATTAGCCGGCGAAAAACAGCTCAGTGCTGCGTAGGTACGAATATAGATAAAAAACCGGTCAAGTGCAAGTCCTTCCGCACTATTCCATATTACTCTGTGAGAATTTTTGGATTAATTTTCCCATTGGTTTCTCTCTCGCTCACACAAAAATTTTTGAAATATTATTTTCGAAATTAGAAATTAGCTGCTGTGCTGTTCCGCAATATGAGGAGAGAGAAAGATCTATTTTAATGGTCGAGCATTCCTATACTATTAATATACTGGCTATGCCCACGACTACGTTAGCGTTGGATTAGAATATAAAGTGCCGTTATCTCGTTATCAACCCTTGCATATCCCCTGCTGGGGCACCGATCTCTTCCTGCATCGCAGCAAGGTTAGGCCATACTCCACCACGGGGGCCCAGTCCGGGTTGGTGGAGGATTGAGACAGTGCCTTACTGTCAGAAGTTATCAAGCGCCCATAAGGCCTCTGACAAGGCTTAACGACTGTCATTACATGATAGCCGGCCCCAACGGCTTAACGAGCCTTGTAAAGCACGGAAGCGCTCGGAAAAATGCCACTAGCGGTAGTCACGGGATGGTCACCCATCCTGAACCTGACCGCACCTGTTGTTGCTTACTTCAAGTGATTGATTCCAATCACTCGGTTCTCCTAGGCTACGAGCGCTTCGCGGTTGTATTAACTATTCTATTATCATACCTCACCACAACGTTTCCCGTTGGCGCAGCTTGTCACCCGCTCAAACTCATTACAGCATTTTAAAAACCTATTTAGAGGCAAAAAATTGGAATTTTTAGCCTCTAAATAGGTTTTTAAATTGTCCTTAGCACGGGTTAGTGCATTAAAAAGAATATAATTATTACAGCATAATCATTAAGAGGACGGTTTACGATGACCAAATCTGTTAAATTTATTGGCCCAGACCTCGGCCACGCGCCCTCCACGCATAGAGGTCTATGTCCTCCAGCAAGGCTTCTATAAAAAAAAAAACTATTGTCCGCATAGTCATAGATAGTCTTGCATAAAAGATGAAAATTAAACGTGTCAATATTTTCAATCATTTATGTAGGTACCAGTATTGGACTTTTTTAAATCTAATAACCTAACCCACAGAATACGTAAACCCAACCTAAACAATCGTTTTTTTACATGAGCATTGCCATTATTTATTAAGTAGTCTGTCGTAATTTTTGACACTCAACATGTATAGGTCGTACGTTAAAAAAACTCTACAAAATATTTATTTTACAGTAACATCGTATACCTACTTTCTTTAAAAAGCTGTTGTTTTAATATACAAAAAAAAACAATAAAACTTTTGCCTACCAAAACTACGACAGACAATTTAAAAAAAAACAAAAGTTGACTCTAAATATTTAATTCCATTGTTAGATTTAATTACTTTCTTTAAATAAATAATTGACTTCCTTCATCTTTATCTTCCTTTATTTGTAAAATAATAATTTTAACAAAAAAACTACCGAGATTTCTTTCAAACGTTGATTATGTTTTAACGGTGTTTTAATCGTTGACTGTGTTTTGTTATTGGGCCGTACCGTATATACATATTTGGGCGTACAATATTTCCAACATGGTCTTATTTACATCAGAAGTTAAATATTAATACTATGTCTTCAAAATTATTAGGAATTACCAACATTAAATAAAATAAATAATTGAGTAGCTCTGAAAACAAAAGATAAAATTTTAGTTGAGATAAAATTTTTAAAATCACAAATGTCATTATTACACTATTTTTATTTTTAATGCACTAACCCGTGCTAAGGAACAAATTTAAAAACCTATTTAGAGGCTAAAAATTTCACCCATGCCGGGATTCGAACCCGCAACCTCTGGCTATCCGTACCGGTACGAATAGCCAGAGGTTGCGGGTTCGAATCCCGGCATGGGTGAAATTTTTAGCCTCTAAATAGGTTTTTGAAAATGTCATTATATTAAAATAAAATTCATTCACAAAAAGCTTCGTCAGAACTAAAACTAGAAAATTAACTAGGCTGTATAACTTATACCATGTCATCTTACCTTATGATGAACAAAGAAGCTATGTTTAAAGACTATTTTTTATAATAAAACTAGCTGACCCAGCGAACTTCGTACCGCCTTACAGTCGATTCTTGATTTTTTTTTTATTTTTCTCTCCGTTAGAACCATCCTCGTACTTCAAGGAATATTTTTAAAAAAAGAATCAGCGAAATCGGTTCAGCTGCTCTCGAAATTTGCGCTTACCAACCAACACATTCAGCGATTCATTTTTATATTATAGAAAATAAAATGAATCGCTGAATGCGGAAATAGTTTAAACAGTTAGCCGTACGTTCTCTGCTGCAGGTTCTAAGTATATATTATTATTAACATTTCCGATGATCACTTTTTGCACAAATGTAGTTATTTGAAAAGAATATATTAATTTATCCCCACTGTCGGCGCTAGTTAGCTCCGGGTCGCTCCTAGGTATCGATAATTATTATGCAAAAGTTTAGAGTTCTCATTATTAATCAGTATCTTCAATAAGCGGTTGAAAGAGCATTATCTCTCTGTCGTAACATTGAGCGATATATTTATATATTATTAATTTCTAATAATATATAAATATGTCGGTATTTTTAAAATACATAAGTATTTCTAATTAGATATGTAGTTTATGTTATTCCTTGTTTTGTGAAAATAGGTTGTTATTTAAGACTTTTGCAAATTTTGTAGTTTATTTTGTGCACATTTAGACCCGTTTTTTACTGCTTCCCCTATTTCTGAAGGTTTACTGGAAGAAATTTCTTAAAGTGATAAGCTCGCCTTTGTACATGTTATTTCTTATGTATTATCCTGTTCAATGTGTGTGTGCAATAACGTAATTAAATGAAATCCATGTAAACCTACATTTTACTATTTTAATTTTGTCTGGGGCGCCCGTCCTATTTTGTTGTGAGGATACAATTACCTAGGGCTGCTTTAGTTCAGCTGAGTGAGTATTTAGGCCAGGCATCAGTCAATTTGCTGTGAGACGACCTTGTTAAGGGCACATTAGCGGGTATGTAGGTCAGCCGGGCACGCCCTTGACCTAGGGCGGTGCGCCCTCCGATGCCCTGTGCTAGACAAAAGGTGACATGTTACTATTTAGGTCAAAGAATAATTTGAAGCCTAAAAAGGCCGCGTAGGCGTAGATAAAGCAGCGCAAGCCAGCCTTTACAATTTTGTTTCCTAATCGTCTGTATTGTATTTTAGTAGAGTACACACATGTAACGGACTGCTGTGTTGCAGACTGTACTTACGAACGTATATTCGTAATAGAAGCAGATCTTCTGAGTATAGAACACTTAATCAGTAATTAGGTACTCAGAATTGTATGAGAAAAGATTCCTTTCCTGTAAATATTTAATGTAAAATATCACACCACTGATAAAGAAATTGTGGATAACCACACCTAAAATTATTGAAAACAATATCGTTTTCAGATGCTTGTATAAACATTGTGCAATGATATCATTTCAAGGAAGACGATACGAACGGCCACCTTGACTTTGCCATGACCTCGTGCAAAAACTGCGCTGTCAACTGCGAAAACTGCAAAAATTAGATAAAATTAATTTCGGGAAATGAAGAGAAGATTGACGCGCGTTTAACGGGTTGGCAGCGATTAAATTTATGAGTGATTTTCTCAAGCATGATATTTAAGCGGCGTGGCTGAAAATCATATCTTTAACTAAACGTACAGTAAAGTTATTTTTTTTTAAGACAGAAGGCGTACTTATCTTCGTCAAGCCGTCAATATTTTAGTAGATAGCATTTAGGTAGTGAAAAAAAAAATTGTCATTTAGCATAATTCTAAGTTTGGTGGCGCGTCCACAATCTGTTTTTCTGGGGATGACCACCGCTTAAACGAAACTACACTAGTTTACTAGAAATTACTAATTTTATTTATATTTTGTATTAGTTTTTCTATCTAATGACAGTTTTACTTTTATATTTAGGGCAATACTTTATTCTAGAGAAAATCGAAAAGGACTGTCCGCGCGAAATTTTAAATTTTGGTGGGAATTATGTAATCATTACGTGGCTCGTATAGAATAAACCTAGATGGACGACGCTACCAACGTTCACTTCGTTTAGTCAGGCACCCACGCGCAGCATTGATAAACATGTGCCATACCGTTGTGATTTCTCGCCAAAAACGTAAGTAGGTCTTTTCGTAGTAATCGGACAAAAAACCTGCAATTTTGGTGTAATATTTTAAAAACTTTTTATGACTAAGTCGGTGTTGTGATTTAAATATATAGGAAAAAGGTTTGGTATGCTTTCAAAATTATACAAATATAAATAGTGTATTCTTAGAAGTTTTTTTTTAAATAAACATATTCAACAAGATTCTAATTTTGGTGGTGCAATTTTGGTGGTTTTGGTGGTACTTTACCAACGACCAAAATTGCTTAGTTACACCAAAATTAGTTTTTAAAGTTACGTACCCTAAAGACAAACGAAAACAGAACCATAATAAGATGACTCGATTTGGAAGTACAGTATATTAAATTTCTTACCTGTGGAGCATCAAGGTTTATACATACGAGTAGCTTGAGAGTGATGATATGTGATTCTGCACTAAGAATGCTCCGTCAGCACAATACAGTACCAAAAAAGTTTTCTACCTAATACCTCAATTAAATATCGATCTTCCTAACTTGACATGAGTCTTGTATGGCACTAGTGCAAATGTGGGCACAGAAAAGGTACACCTGATGGTATCGGCAGAGTGCTCAAAAGATCAGCAGATCGGCTAGTTGTCTTTGGAGAAGATATTACAGATATCGACAACCGTGTCCAAAGATTGAGAACAGTCGTCACAGAGGTTAAAGTTGAAATTGTTCAAGAACATGAAGTCATTGAGAAAGACGAGATTTTTGATAATATCAATAGTGAAATACTATTACATTATGAATGCAAGGAAGAGTATAGTATAGAAGAAAATGAAACAGCTTATAAAAAATAAAAAAATGATCATAATGGTAATGATAGCGAAGATAATTTGAATGTTTTTTTTAATTTACAGACTTAAGAATTAATTGCGAAGACTTGGAATAGTATGAAAGTTTATTAAGTTTATTGTTAATTTTTAAAATTGATCTTATTACATATTTATGTCAACCTAGCATGTTAAGAAATTAGTAATAAAAATTATCATGATGATAGAGGTTAGTGCAATTCATTTAAATTAAAAACTGTAGAATTTAGTACTATAGAACAAGACAGAAAAAAAAGAAAGCTATATTTGTTAGTGTTGTTTTTTTATTGAACTCATTATGGTGTTCTTTTATGAAAAAAAATATTCACTTTATAAAAATAAAAATGATGATGATCGAGGTTAAAGAAGGTGATTGCAATTCATGTAAATTAAAAACTGTAGAATTAACAAAACATGGAAAAATAAGAAAGTTGTATTTGTTGATTGTTATTTTTTTATTGATCTCATTGTGTTATTTTTTTATTAACACATTTATTCACTTTAAATAAGATTTTTATCGTTATTTTCTTTTTATTTGGTTCAGTAAAAAAAGTTTGGTATAAAGACTTTCTAATTTCGGTAACAGAAATAAATTCTGGTGTCAATATTTCTAATTTTGGTGTCAGATATCAATTTTGGTGTCGTACCAATTCTGGTGTCGACAGTATATTAAAAGTTTTCAGGAATAAATTAATTTCTCTATTATTTTATGTACCTGAATAGGTATCTCCTGCTTACCAATAAAGTATTATATTAAAAAAACCAGAAACAAACTTTTCCACCAAAATTAGGTAATAAATCATAGTTGTTGAAATTCACTCTTATATCGCGCTTGCACGCAAACAGCGGCGCGCTATCTAACTACGCGTGTGCAAATGCGGTCGCGAATGTGTGCGTGATTGACATTGAACTTCACACTTCACGTGGCGGCGGCGCACGAGTTGCGTAACCAGCTCCGTGACACATCTTCTTTTTAGGGTTCCGTATCCGAGAGACGCCAATGGGACCCTATTTATATTATACGTCTACAATATCTGTCTGTCCTTTTGACCTTTAAAGAGTCCTTTCGCTTAAAACATAATAGGCAGCCAGAACAAAAATTTACTGAAAGTCAAGTTGCACAGAGTGCGTCAATTGAAGTTCTCGGACGGCCCGTGAAATAAGCACGTAGAATCCTGTGCTATGTAAATACAAACCTCGTGCCTTATAGCCAGACCTGTCCGCCGGCCCAATGCGAAAAACTAAAAGTGTATTGGAGGGTAGACCGCCTGCCCTCACTACAATAATAGACTACTCGCCACTTCAGACTATCCGTGACCGCGGCCCTACAACGAAACGTTGGGAATGAAGGTAATTACGTTTTACCTAATAAATAATGGTGATAAAATCCGTATAATATATAACTATGTATGAACTATTGCGAAACATTAAGAAATGAAGCGAAGACGAAATGTTAACGAAGAAAAAACAAGAACTGGCATACCTAATCCTACATTTATGTTTTGATGGGATGTTTTATTAGCTGTTACGCTGTTACCCTCAAGTTTCGGGTGAAAATGTTAAAATGTATCACTTTTACGCTCTAATTTATTTATGGGGTAGTACGGAGCCCCTTGGTACCCCTTGTTGACCCATACTTGGCCGGTTTTTGCTCTGAGGTGGCACGGTACCCTTACGCCCCGCGCCCCACGACCTTCGCGGCTGGGAGGCGTCTCCGGGATACACCCTCTTGGCATGGCCTATGACTCCAGGTCCTAGCTGCTAGCAACATCACATCGTACAAATTACAACTATTTTGTTTAAAAAACCTGAATCATTATTTTACAAAATCAACCTTATCAGTTTATTTATTTTCTGGGCACGAATTTGAAATAAGATAGATACTTATTATAATAAGCTATATTATAATAAGTATCTATAAATAGGTTTTCGCATATGTTAACAAAGTAACAGACCCAAGTTAATATAAAATAACTTTGTACCAGGAAAGGCGTCCTAGCGATAGAGATGACGCTCTGCTGTGACTTAAGTTTGCAAACACGTGTATAGATAGATATCTACCTACTAACATTGTAGAACGAAAATTAGAGGCACAGAATAAAAAGTAAGGATTTTGTATTAATTCAGATAGATATGTGGAATAGTGTATATTGTGCACCAGGCAATAACGTTAACCAACCCGGACTTGGGCCCCGTGGTGGAGTATATGGCCTAACGTTCCTGTGATGCAGGAAGAGACCCGTGCCCCAGCAGTGGGGACATACAAGGGTTGATATCGATATCGAAATAATGCAAAGCTTATAATTATATGTTACTCTGTTGCTAGCGACTTCGTTCATGTAAAATTATGATTATTATATTTTATTTATTTTACCAGAAAAGGTTGTGAAGAAGAAAAGAAGAAACAACATTTATTATAGCCACTGTACACACGCCACAATAACAAAGCAAACTTAAAACACATTACTAAGTAACAATAAAATAAAAAAATAAAAGAACACTAAAGGTTACCGGCGTATCACTGCCGCTATAAACGGCAGCTGACTCAGCATATGCTGATGGGCAAGCCTTCAGCGCTGATTTTCAGCCAGTGCCCGTGCATTTTTTGTGTATTTTATGTCATTAAAATTGCTTTATGTGACATTCCAGGCTAAAAATTATCTCTTTGCCAAATCTTATGCAGATCCGTTCAGCCGTTCTGGCATGATTGAGTAGCTTTACAAATTAGAAATTATAATGTTAGTAAGATTGCGGCGCGCCCAGAGACGGCCCATAGTTCAGTTGGCAGTTTCGGAACTATAGCTTTGACATTGACATTGGCCGAAACCTTGGTTTCGTTACGGACAGTTTGACGCTCCGCGCATGATGATGTGATTGATGATGCGGGATGGAGGGGCATGCCCTCACAAATTGATAACGGGTGGCGGCGGCGTAAATTCACACACTAACCAATTTAACGTAACACTTATATCATGATCTTAATAAATAAAACTTTGTCATAACGAAACACAAATGAGGGGCAATACCTGAATAATTGTTTGCTTGACTGAAAGTGATAGTTGTTACCGACGTCGTAAGTGAAACTCCTCTTTGGATTGAGAATTATATAGGGTGTCCCATGCCCTCCGTGTGGCTTAGTACTTTAAATTTTTTTCAATCATTTACATTAGACAATTTACTGTCTTTCATGTCTCTCATTTGTAAAAATATATTTGGAACTGAACT
The DNA here is from genome assembly GCA_934045075.1 of Yponomeuta sedellus. Classification (NCBI taxonomy): domain Eukaryota; kingdom Metazoa; phylum Arthropoda; class Insecta; order Lepidoptera; family Yponomeutidae; genus Yponomeuta; species Yponomeuta sedellus. The sequence goes on along the minus strand of OW203729.1, from coordinate 11,994,303 downwards.
GGACTGGAACCATTATACATATTCCGTAGCTGAACCCACCAAGTGTTGTAAAATACCCCCTGTATTTTTATAATTTATATGAAAAGGATAGAGAGACCCATGTCTATCAGTAAGCTATATGTCCAGATATGCGGAACCCTGCTAGACAAATATCTACATTTACATCTTTAATTGCTCAATTATACAATCAATCTCGACGCAAAGAAGTTGTGTCGATGGACTAGTCTATACCCATACCGGGATGGCGGATGTCATCAGGGATGGCGAAACAGTGGCTCGCGTGGCATTGATTCCACGTGCGTGACAAATTATTTTGGGTACGCGCACCGATCGAGAAGTTCACTAGGAAACGCAACGAACGACCCCGCATTTATTACTATAACGATGAATTTTGTGGTACCTAGTATTAACTCTAATTTTCTTGGCACGTCTATGGCTTCAACAAACACTTTTAAACGAACTGGCACATTGATCCATAAAGCTTCGCCGTACATGTTCTGTACTAAACTATAATATTAGAAAGAGGTGAGTAAATTTGTACTTGTATAGGAGTAATGTCCGAAAGTACTCACCCGATATCAAACATTCTTTTACAAGTTTTTAAAATGGATTTTAACGATGGAAATAGGCTAATCCGTTTATTACATGAAGGTAGTCGTGGGCCCTGCTAGCCTATTACAAAAATGCAATGAAGTGTAGATTATGTAAAATATCTCCAATATTTGAAGAGCGGCAGTCCGGGGCACTGTATTATCACCACTATACCTATCACAAATCCGTTCAGGGAAGCCCGGATCGCCAACAACGCAAACCTATTTCAAAATCCACTTACACACACACGTAAAAGGATCATGACGAACCATACTGTGGTCGTTGTAATCGGACTTTCAAAAACAAGCTGGGTTTCGCGAGCCACATCCGCGCCCATCGTCGCAGATTAAGTCGCACAACATTGAGTTCGCCGTCATCGGATCACGATGAGGAGGACGTCATCATCATCACACAACCAGTATTTCTAGAAAGAATCATACAGCACAATATTTTGCACAAAATCGTTTTATGTTTTAATATTTTACACAAAGGAAACGCATTGCCTGTTTGCCTTAGTGTCTAAGCCATATCCAGTTAGCAACAGGCTGACATCGAGAGTAGACATCCTCATTGTTCAGTCAAACAGAGCTGACGGGTGGGCTGCTCGAATGTCGCTATTAACCTTGAGTCTTCGGTCAATACCTACCAATTTGCGAACACTGGCGCTTCCGCGACACGCGACCCGAGGTCATTTTTTAAGGCTGTGTTCCGCAAACTTTTTATGTTCTAGAAATCAGTTAATTTCAGATTACAATGATCAAAATATAATACGATTTTGAAAAATGTGCCCAACTCATTATTATTGTAATATTGAAGGAATCTACAGCTTACATTTCATGCTTGTTCTAAATTTTAGACTGTAGGTCCGTTTATTAGTCCCACAATCTTCCGCTAAATACGTCCATTTTTGCAATATCTCGTAGTTACTCCAAAGCACACCAAATAACGGTACACGTTGACAGCGTCTCTTCCGCAAATGAAATTGTTTCTCTTTCAGCTGATTTTTTATGTTCGCGAATAAAGATAAGTTACACAGTGCTAGGTCAGTGTTATAAAGAGGGTGCCGTAGGAGTTTGACCGGCGAGTTGTCAAGGAAGTCCCTCTTTTGAGCGCGGCGCGCGCGAGTGCGTTGTCTTGGTGGAGCAGTAGCCCGAGGAGCCCTGTTTTTGGACGCTTTTTGCTCACAACAGAGAAAACTTATGCCAAGCACTCGTATACCAAACGCCGTTGATGCTTCTTTGGAACCGTAAAAGAGTTGATACCAAATAGTCAGCCTACTTGAAAAAACTCGCAACCTAAATCATCCCCGCGCTTTTAGATCGCTTCATTCTGAACTATCGAACCTGGTTTCGAAACACCCAAACCGAAGACGATTTGTTTCTGGATCGCATCGATGAATCTAGGACTCATCACCTGTAATGATCTCGCAGACACGCTAAATCGAACCTGCTTTAAATTTGGCTACCGTATCGCATCGTGAAACTATCCTCCTCACGCTAAGGTGCTCCTATAAAACATCGTGATGGCTTATCGATCCAATTTGTAGTATGTGCTGAATCTCTTATACGTAATTCACATATTGTTTCCCGATTATGTTTTTTACTGCTAGCACATTTTCTTTCGTAAAAGCCGTCAAAGGGCGACCACTTCTTTCTTCATCCCCTAAAGTTAGCCGAACGCACTTGAATCCATTGTACCAACGATACCAGATGCCTTAAAAGGGCCTTCATTGAATTCCGTTTGAAATCTATCATGCTATACTTACGTCCGGTTAGATTAATTCACGGGTAGAGTGAATCCATAAAAAATCATAGAGCGAAAATGTTTCCAACGTAGATGCTTTTTTAAATTTCGTGTCAACCCTCTGTATGTCCCGACTGCTAGGGCACGGGTCTCTGCCTGCATTGCATGAAAGTTAGGCCATACTCCGAGGGCTAAGTTCGGGTTGGTGGAGGATTATCAGCCGCCCATAAGGCCTGTGACATGGTTTAATGACTGCCATCACGTGATAGACGGCACCAGCGACTTAACGTGCCTTGCGAAGCATGGATTTTTCAATGAGACACGATAATTTTAGTTAGCTCGTAAATATTGTAGAGAGAATTTCGTAATGAGAACGTAATTGTTTTTACTTATAAATAATCATGTTTAAAAATAAATCATAACTATAATACCTCAGCGCATGAAATTGTCAATCCGGGATGAGAACGCGTGGTAACTGGTAAGTAAGCCCTTTCTCTCTCTCTCTCTCCGATAGAAGGTCTGGGCCCTGCAGTAGGACGTTTATAGGCTACATAAAAAAAATTACTCAAGCAAGTCCTCCTGAGTGTTCTTTTATATTCATATAGGTAAATAACATTCGCAGTACTTTTAGTTTTTATGATACATTTGGAGTGGAAATTCCAAGATGATAAAGATATTCGTGAGGGATTTTAAGGTATTATGATTATTTATCATAATTTTCGGTCAACAAATTAACCGTGGTCCTCGAGCTTTTATGCAGCCAAAGAGTTGACGGTGTCTCATGAAGATGTGCTTGTCGTTGTCGTGAAGCCACTTATTTGTGCTCAAAATCTAAGGCAAACCTTAAGACGTAGGCGCTGAGATTTTATATACTAGTGTCCCTAGTTTCACCCATACACGAACGACGTGATAGAACAGATACTGTCGAACCCACTGAGAGTTATATCACAACTCTCATCGTAACATAATACTAATGTGAGATTTCATTGTTGTTCGAAAATATTCTTTTTACCCACCTGCGAAAGCAAAGGAAGTTTGTTGAGATAGTTTGCTTAAGATAGTAAAAAGTGAACTATTAGTCTAGGTAGGTACGAGTACAAGTTTCAGAAAACTTACTACAGAAGACCTTTTTATTTCTGTTTTAGGTTTATCTACAGCGACGTATGTGTAGGAGCATCGCCTTAACATTTGACATTTTACATATTTTTATTGCGCGACAAGGCCGATCCTTAGTCATTTCCGCGAACGACAAAGTTAGAGTTTATCTTCTGGTTTTCAGGTCTTTACCTGAAAACATGCGGTGGTCTCGCTCATCGTGGTTTAAAGCCAACCCTGAAAAGACTCAGAATTCGTGAAACAAAACTCTGCGTTTTGATGACTGAAAAATATTATAGATAGATAGATAGATAGGTAGGTAGGTAGGTAGGTAGGTAGGTAGGTAGGTAGGTAGGTAGGTAGGTAGGTAGGTAGGTAGGTAGGTAGGTAGGTAGGTAGGTAGGTAGGTAGGTAGGTAGGTAGGTAGGTAGGTAGGTAGGTAGGTAGGTAGGTAGGTAGGTAGGTAGGTAGGTAGGTAGGTAGGTAGGTAGGTAGGTAGGTAGGTAGGTAGGTAGGTAGGTAGGTAGGTAGGTAGGTAGGTAGGTAGGTAGGTAGGTAGGTAGGTAGGTAGGTAGGTAGGTAGGTAGGTAGGTAGGTAGGTAGGTAGGTAGGTAGGTAGGTAGGTAGGTAGGTAGGTAGGTAGGTAGGTAGGTAGGTAGGTAGGTAGGTAGGTAGGTAGGTAGGTAGGTAGGTAGGTAGGTAGGTAGGTAGGTAGGTAGGTAGGTAGGTAGGTAGGTAGGTAGGTAGGTAGGTAGGTAGGTAGGTAGGTAGGTAGGTAGGTAGGTAGGTAGGTAGGTAGGTAGGTAGGTAGGTAGGTAGGTAGGTAGGTAGGTAGGTAGGTAGGTAGGTAGGTAGGTAGGTAGGTAGGTAGGTAGGTAGGTAGGTAGGTAGGTAGGTAGGTAGGTAGGTAGGTAGGTAGGTAGGTAGGTAGGTAGGTAGGTAGGTAGGTAGGTAGGTAGGTAGGTAGGTAGGTAGGTAGGTAGGTAGGTAGGTAGGTAGGTAGGTAGGTAGGTAGGTAGGTAGGTAGGTAGGTAGGTAGGTAGGTAGGTAGGTAGGTAGGTAGGTAGGTAGGTAGGTAGGTAGGTAGGTAGGTAGGTAGGTAGGTAGGTAGGTAGGTAGGTAGGTAGGTAGGTAGGTAGGTAGGTAGGTAGGTAGGTAGGTAGGTAGGTAGGTAGGTAGGTAGGTAGGTAGGTAGGTAGGTAGGTAGGTAGGTAGGTAGGTAGGTAGGTAGGTAGGTAGGTAGGTAGGTAGGTAGGTAGGTAGGTAGGTAGGTAGGTAGGTAGGTAGGTAGGTAGGTAGGTAGGTAGGTAGGTAGGTAGGTAGGTAGGTAGGTAGGTAGGTAGGTAGGTAGGTAGGTAGGTAGGTAGGTAGGTAGGTAGGTAGGTAGGTAGGTAGGTAGGTAGGTAGGTAGGTAGGTAGGTAGGTAGGTAGGTAGGTAGGTAGGTAGGTAGGTAGGTAGGTAGGTAGGTAGGTAGGTAGGTAGGTAGGTAGGTAGGTAGGTAGGTAGGTAGGTAGGTAGATAGGGAACACTTTATTGTACTTAAAAATGGAAACTACACAGATATTTCTTGATCCTAAAATAAGACCACATAAGATCTTAATAATAATAACTCCTAATAAAAAATAGTATATGGCTAAATCTACAATTATCACCTGCTTAGGGAAGTCAAGCACATAGTCGTTACTATGTAAAGAGTACGAAGTAAAGGTAGCCTCCGCAAATTTGGGGTACCTACGTACAGCGTGTATCATTATCATACGTACGCCCAGCGTCTACGTCATACACGCTGTACGTTCGATGATGATGATATCTGTCATACTGCTTGGGGAGTCCCCTAAAATGAATAGCGCAAGAAACTAGCTCCACATAAATTCCATGTTAGCCGTACTATTAAATGAACGCCGAAGAATTATTATTATCCGAACACCCTGTATGTGAGCAATAAGAGCGCTGCGGCGAGCGGCGGCGCGGGCGGCGGGGTCTATCTGACTGTACAAATAGCTGCGACCTTGAGATTCGGCGCGCGACAAGGTCAGTGCGCGAATCGTTATCAGCGTGACGTCAGGCGCATGACCGCCACGCGACCTTCAGCCGCAGCGATACGGAGATCCTCCGGCACCGGTGGCGATTGGCGACCGATAGCACGCCGACCCGTCTTAGCCACCTGCTAGAGGTTTGTAACTGTCGAATAATATTTCCTGTACAGTCAGTAGCACATGAGAAAGGGGCACAAGGAGTGCGTGAAAGGAGCCTCCCCGCACGACATACTCACTGAGACCAACACGCTTAATAGATGTAACACATCCTCATTTGCATTTTAGCACTCTTAAAATCGTAACTGTGTAGACACGGGTAGGTATAAAGATTGAAAGCACCTGAACATTTAACCGCGTGCACTATATTTACACGCATCTTTTTACAATGTAAAGTTGGATCAGCTGCCGACTATAAGCAGTAGGTGCAGGTCTATTTCAAGTACCTATGTCTTTTCCAGTTCTCATATTTGCAAATTTTTACGCGACCGTCCAAACAAAAAAGAAGAGTATTTTCTTATCAAGGTTATTTACGTACACTTCCAGGTAGGATAGTTTCTCTTTATTTCTTAATTCAAACCTGAAATCTTCTTCCAAAAGATAAGGAAAATAAAACATGACGGCCGAAGTATGACGGCCTTTGAATCCCTACTTAAAACCGATTGACAAGGCCCAGACGAGTCCCTAGAATTTAGGCGGACGGAACCAAACTAACTTCGCCTGGACCTCGTGTCAACCATTATCTAACCAGTTATACATTATTATTAGCTCTAAACAGTGATGTAGAGTCGGGCCATCTCAGCCTTGATCTGCGACGTAAAATGACCACAAGACTGTCTACGCTTAGGTACATTAGAGAAATATCCTTGTTACGTCACCCGACACGACCCGTCCCGAATAGATAGGCTCTAAAGTAGTCCTCAAGCGAATGTAGAAATACGCTATTTACACAGTTATTGGAATAAAGCCAGGAATGAAATATCAATCACACAATCACTTTCTGCTTATCGGTGCCGTCAGTATGGTCGACCTTGTGTGCTCAATGCCGTGCAAAAATATCGACTTGACATTCTAATACGATTTTCCGTGTAGCGTGTTTTCCGTATTTGTGGATAATCCTCTACACCTACTTACTTACACGGTTGATGAAGGTTAAGCTACAGGGTGTGTTGTACAGGAAGTAGTAAACCGTCTCAATTTCTCCTTCTGAAATCTTTCCAATATAAGGTTGCCTGGAAGAAAGTGCTATTAGAAATAAGGCCGCCAATTGAGCCTCTTCTTTTGTAACTGTTGTCTCTTTAATGATTTTCTGGCGTGTACAATAAAGAATATTCTTATCTTATCTTACCTTAAACGATTTCTATTTAAACGCTATACCGGTAACGACACGACATTTACTATGCGGGCTTGGCCGGTTGTTGTACGGAAACAAAATCGTTTACCGTTATAGTATACTGGGAATTCGTTCAATTGAGTACTTTGAAACCGTTCATTACGTTTCCGTACCAATAGGCATTTAAACTAATTCCAATATATAAGTAAAAGTTTAAATAATCAAATTTTAAGCATTTTGTGGCATTTTTCATACAAACTTGAAATTTGTAAATTTTAAAGACAAATTCACACTTTTGCTTATTGGCAGTGGTTGCGACACAAAAAAACCGTTTTCAGGCTATCTATTTTCACCCCATACCCTGTGTAGTGAAATAAGCCTATTTATCTATCTACCTATATGAGGTGGAAAATTCAAATGCATATTAAGTGTGTTTCTAAATTTGGTTTACAAAACCATTATTATTATTCATCTTATATCCCACAGAACACCGTGTATGGTATGTGTACTTAGGTATAATTAAATATTCTATAAACAATACATAGTATCAATGTAATAATGTGTCTAGCTGAATTCATTAAATGTATCTAATTCGGCTAAAGAAAATAGACAAATAAAAGTTTAAATCAGCCTCGAATCTCCACAAACCTTTGTAGGAAAATCAGCCACATCTGGTTGTTTAGAACATTGAGGTAAGTAAACCAGAGTGCATTTGGCCGGGCAGCGCGACCTGAATCCGAATACGGGCACGCGAGAGAAATCTTGGGCACTCACGCGCACCTTTCAGAGGCGGCGGCGGCGGCGATCGCTCTAGAAAGCAAGGAACTCTTTACGTCCTTACGCTACTAAATTGTTCTCAACAGCACAATAACATGGGCGTACCGGTGTAGATGCCTTACTAGGTTTCTCTCTGCTGCGCGCCGACGCCTACTTTATGTGCCCTCATTTACGTTAATCTAACTATCTATCTACACGACTTTCTCAGAGTCTATTTATTTTTACGTGTACAGTTTATATTTGCGTAAGTGTACTAGCTCTTACCGGAATGGTTATCATTCTAACAAGCAACCAATTCTTCAGTATGTATGTATACTTGTAGTCTAAAAACCAGAAATATAACGCGACCCGTAAGTGCCAGTAAAACATAACAAAAAAATATATAAATTCCTCACAACACAATCACTGGTAAAATCGTGTCAAACAAATTAGAATTGTATGATATTATATTTATGACCATACGAAAAGTAAAGACGACAGCACATTGACCTTTATGAACGTACGGTACAGTCACTTTTACTGCGGGTGAATTAGCAGGAACAATGTCACGGTTCACTTGCTGTCGACTGCACCTAATGCAGTAAACACACTACTTTATTCCTTTATTCCTGTTTTAGGTAGAGGGTATTACGTTTTTACGTAAAACGCAAAATGCGTTTTCTTACACTTTGTTTCATTATTTTATTCTGTACGGACATAGGTACATTCATAAAAAGGGTATTGCAGAGAAATTCTGTGAAATGGTTATTCTAATTATGAATAAAACTACCTTTTAATATGAAAAGCCAAGTCTCAAAGAATACCTTTTACGACTTCCGCTATTTCATACATTCGCTAGAGCAGGTACTTATCCAAATACGATATAAAGCACCTAAAATTTTTGTTTTTCTTCTTCTAATTATCTTCACCGGACAGGCCTGCAAAATGCTGAAGACCACACTGAAACATTCAACCCCCACATAAATGAAGTCGCGGAACCCTCAGTTCTCATAATAGGTACCTGAATGAAACGCACAAACGAGTCATCGTTTCACCTCAATCCCCTGGCCCTATTTACGAATACTTATATTGCGTTGATTTCACTGCGCGGGCGCAGCGCAGCTCGCCGAGTCGCGCCACAATGGGCGGAGAAAACCGGCAGGTTCTGTCATCACGCCCGCTTGACTTATGAATGACTTACAAAATCTACATACAATCATTCGTAAGAGACGGATGGCGACGCGAAGATCTGGGCCAGGGTAGTGGGCCACTCGGCTACATATGTGATGAGCTCAATTAGACAGATGGAAATTAGTCTTTCTTTCGACGTACAACCTTTCAGTAATGTATGAATGTAGGTAAACGACTGTTGTATACCGGTCCTATATCACACATTAATTATTCAATGGATACTTTAATTAAGTACCTACATTGAACACAGTACAACTTAATATTTGCAGACGTCTCAGTGAAAGTTAAAATTTCAGCACATAGCGACATCAATTTGCGACACAGTTTCATGGACGTGATGCGGTTCATGAAACAAAATGAACAATTTCTCATGTTTCACTGAAATACGAAACCCGGTGAGGTTTTTTTGGCGGTCGGTGACCTCCATTTCGCGCTAAACTCAGCAACGCTCTCATTTTTTTTTCCGTTTTGCAGAATGCTATCTTCACTTCACTTTAGGGATTGTTTTGCTTATTTTGTGAAAGATTAATGGAACGATAAAAACAAAGAGAACGTTGACCGCCGTTTAGCGATATTTTTGTACGGAGATACACAACAATTAATTAAATAAAGAAACAAGACAATGTCACCGCAATTTATGCCCTGTCTAAACGGAAAAAAATTGCGAATGTGTTCTGGGAAAAATATGGACACAACTGTCTCCAGATTTCACTGTACGAGTATTAGGCCAATGGGCTACATGTACATATTTATATACATACATATATATAAATTTTGATAGCGTTCTCTATGTATGTATATACATAGAGAACGCTGTAAAAGTGAAAAAAGAGAACTTTTTTGTTGTAGTCGTAGACTTAATTGTGTTTGTTGTCGAAGATCTCCGAAACGGCTTCACCGATTTTTATGATTTTTTTCGTGTATACTCATATTTGTTACGTCTGAGAATAGATTGTAGACAAATTCATATGGCAAAACAACGTTTCCGGGGTCAGTTAGCAAGTTACCTATATATCACAGAAAAGAGAAAATAGGCTATTTCTCTGATCTGTGAGTAATACAGATATTTCATTCAAACAAACCGTTGATAGAAGTCGTTAAAATACGAGTAGTAATAAAGCCTATCAAGCACTCAATTACTAATTGCTCGCGGTAGGTCAATAATTTATAGATTTTTGAATTATTCATCTTATTAATTTAACAAAGGTTAACGAGTAAAATTATTAAATTTTAAATAAATTTATAGTACAGACTACCAATTTCTTGACATCGATAGTATTTAAAAATATATCGTTTACGCCCAGACTAAATATACTTTATGAATTTTAGATGGTTTGTAAGCCATAGCAAAATTAATGTGCCTCAACACAATTTCCTAATAAGCTAGTGTAATTTTTCCCTTTAAAAACCTATTTAGAGGCTAAAAGGTTTTTAGATTTGTGAGGTTTTTAAATTTGTTCCTTAGCACGGGTTAGTGCATTAAAAATAAAAATAGTATAAATTTTTCCCTTTCCAAAAAAACCATTTCCAAAAATATCTCTACAGTGTGAGAACTATTATTAGCCAGATTTCTTAAAGGGAATTTACACTCTAAGTTCGAAACAAGATTTCTAACGTCTAACGACTTCAATTACAAAAATACAATTCTTTTAAACAAGCTTATAACCACGGGTGTCAAAAAATTACATCCGTGCTTATAACGCTGACTAAAATAGTCTGTAGTGGAGAATTCACTCGAACAAGGAAAAGACGTAACCACAGATTAATTAAAACCCTCCAGCCTGGGCGCACGTTTTAAATATCAAAAGTCGCGACTTTCCGGTAAGTACCTACATAAAAATTGGCAAATCCTGACATTTTATCGTCACAAAACGCGTGACAAGTACCATCTTTCTACCCAGCTAGGGGTGTTTCCTATTATCTAATCTGTGGTGGAACCGCGTTTTTATAAATAAGACAGTAGATGGCGTTATTTTAAAAAATACGTAACCACGGCTTTGCAATCGCCTAGATTTCAGCGTGAAGATAGTAGAGTTTATGGACAATGTAGAGGAGGATAGAGTCAGTGCTGCGTAGTAGCAGCGGTACCTATGGTGTTAGTGAGTAGCGCGCCACGTGGCGGCGAGCGTGCGGCGGGCGCGCGGGCGCCGCGCAACGTGACCGCGCCGCGATGCAGCGCGTTCTAATACACTCCACCAAGGTACTGTCGAAGGCACGCCAACCTTTACTGTTTTGTTGCAAAGTCGTCCTTAACGTAACTGATGCTCACGTACCTTTGTAAAGGTTGATAATCGATTGAACAGTCGGCAGCATATGGACGTTTACATAAATGTAAACTCAGTGACGTTTTAGAATGCACCGGGCTGAATGGTTTCTAACCACGAAAACGTAAAATTGAAAAAAAATGATGTTGTTTTTTAATTTCTAGTTTTCAGCATATATTGTTTTGGTCTACAATTTAGTAACAGAGCGAAATTATATTAATGTGTACGCCATTTTTCCATTTATAAGGTCTCATCCTGCAAAAATCCTCGAACAACATTTTTTTTAAACCTAAATGTACCCTAATTTGCTGTCGACGACTGCACAAGCAGCAACAAAACCTAATTTACGCGATGGTATACCTAATGCCCAACAAATAACTAGATCAAGTGATTTTGACTTCGCATTCTTCTTCATCTTCTTCTTCAGGCTATATTAGTCCACTGCTGGACATAGCCCTCCCCCACAGAACATAAAAAAAGAGTAGAAGTAGCGACATGACACATTAGTACGAAAACCAGTGTAACCAAACTGATACTTATAAACCAAACGCACACTACGAATGCCGAGCTGCCATTGGTAAATAAATTTAATGCCGAAAAGGTGTACATCATAAAAGTTTCAATTACAATATGCACCTTTTTATAATGTCAACAATGATCAAAGTCAAATGACAATGATGAAATTAAGGTTGACATTTTGTAGTAACGCTACTCTACACTAGATGGAACTAGCGCCGTGTTGGACCGAAAAGAACTTTTACCCACTAAGACATAAAGGTCAAAATTGAGAAACAAGTACATTCTCAGATTGGGATGGGACAATGCGAGTTCTAGATTGTCGATAGGGAGAACCTATCGACAAATTATACCCGTACAAACAGTTTAACACATTAATGGCCGAATACGAATACTGGTACTTAGAAGAATTTTTAGCTATTTATTTTTTGCCTGCGGGTTGACTGGTAGAAAATGCATCTTGTTCACATTATCTTTTTGTGCAATAAAGATTCAACACTAATAGGGTAAATAGATGCACAAAGAAAACAATGTGGTAGATTTCATATTTTAAAATGTTCTCTTATTTAAAACTACCTGTAACCCGCTGCTTCGCGGGCGTTAGAAAATATAACACGGGAAATATCATGTATTCTACGACTCAATTCAGATCTTTGTCTATCTGTACGCCATGTTTCATACGTTATACTAATTTTATTGATGATGGTACTAATATATTTCAATTATACGCAAGAGTCTAACCTGGAAGTGAATCACATTTTTTTCTGGTATTGCTGCATAAGTGCCACCTTCCGCCTTTTTTAGTTATTATGAAGTGTTCATGAAAATGCTCTGAATATATTGTGCTCATCGTCGTTTTGAACCAATTTTGCCTTCCTATCGCTGCCATCCATTTTACTTTCGTATTCGGTTTCTTAGGAAAACTAAACGAAAACTCACTTCCAAATTGTTTTGATTCCGAGAGGGTTGTTGTATCATTGCCACGGTTTTCTGTTGTATTTGAATAAACTGGTGAAGAAAAACTATATCGCGATCTAGCTGTGCTCCAATGACAGTTTTCACATGCACAACAACCAGCCGGCGACAAGAGCTCATACATTACTACTTTACCCGGCCCGGCGACCGGAAGCATTTGAAAAGGCACTTAGGAAGTAGGTATAAAATAACAATAATTATTTTATGCCACACCTGGCAATAAAGTAGCTTTTTCCGCACGCTGCGCGTACGTAACAAGCCGCTTTCTGGCCAAGTGTGGACATAAAAAGATGTACACAACACGGGAGGTAATAAAGAAAGCTCTCGATCGCATATTTACGTCCCTCGCTTACAGCTCGGGCCGCAAACTTCTGCGATCTCGGCCTTTCTTTGTATTACCACCCTAGTGGTGTAATGTACTATTACCTACTTAGACGAATTGGAATTTACAATACCTAAGTACCGTTAAGTATGTATGACTACTACGTCATAGACAGTAAATTATCGATAGATTTTTATCATGTGTGCCCCCATCCGTAATTGAGTAGAATTCAAATTTTGACAGAAACTTCTAGAGAATGTACACTTTCTTCGAAGAAAATTTAACTTTATTAACCAGTACATAAAGGTGGTTTCACTTTCTCATTTTCGGATTGGTTTCCGTGTTCATGTCAATACAAATTTAATTAAAAATACAATGAAATACATCTTACAGATGAAATGTTACGGCATGATTGGTATATTTTGGTCCCCAACATTTATTTTTGCTCTCTAACACAGCATAACATGGCATTTTAATCAAGTTTTCACCATTTTTTCTTTACTAGAAGCGCACGGCAACTAAAGTCAACAAAACTGTCACCGACTATGCATAGGCAATACATTGCTAATGTGAGGCACGCGGGCACCGCCCACTTACGACTTCTACTCTTTTTTTATGTTCTGTGGCCCTCCCCTAATGAGCGCCATAGCGCAAGGTTGTGCCGTCATTGGGGGTAATGCCCTCATAATCCCCACGCTGGGCATGCGGGTTGGCGATCGCAGTTTGGTGGAATTGTACGGCAGGGGACGCTGCTGCCCACCACCCGGTTTGTGTCCCTTAGTCTTCGCATTCGTGTGGACGTAATTCGGGTTTCGTTGGGAGGACGCGGGACTACTATTATTTTAGTGATATTAAAATAATCGTAGTCCCGCGTTCGCAAATAATAAAAAAAAGTAATTGCTCTTACGTTTCCATCCCAAAATCACCCCAATCCGAACTGAGCTGTCTGTCCGGAATTACACGTGACGCGTACTTATTTTTATGTAGGCCTAGTATGTATTTTATGTAGTCTAATGTGGCGTATCTTTAATAGACAAACGAAAGCGAGAACTCGCTATGAAGTGTAGTCCGGCACTTGTCAAGCCTTGCAGAAGCTGTACCTGGGTGTCATCCTTCGTGAGCGGTGTCGTCGACTGTACTTCATAAATACATTAATACTACGTAATATCACCGTAATACACTCGCGGGCGGCTCTTCCTAAGCAATCCCAATTGAATTTCGGCCAACAACGATCGAATTTCACTAAGTCTACAAAACGAATAGTAAGTATTTAAATCATTCGCATTTTCCCGGAATGTTGTCTTTAGGCACAACACAAAACAATAATGTAAGAAAAGTTAAGGACAATTATGTTCTCTGTCATTTAATTTCTTTGCGCGGTAGATATAAGTATCTTCAGTCTTTATACTATTCAGTCATGGAAACAAATGTATGCTAGAAAACGTGAACTGGAAACTTTTTTTTTATGTAGCCTCGATTGTGTCCCACTGCTGGGCAAAGCCCTCCCCTTTTGTCTTCCACTCCTCCCTGTTCATGGCCACTTCCTGCCAGAACTGGAAACTATGGGTCTTTATTTTCTATGCATCACTAGCAGAGCTATAAAGTTCCTGTATACGTTTATGTGCGTGGAAAGAAAACTAAGTAAGTGCAGTAGCGAATACGAGTAGTAGCACCATCTGATATTGCCCAGATTTTGTTAACATTTGTAATTGCCTACTTTTGTCTAGTAGTAAATAAATATACCCATTCAGGGTTCTTTTTGTGGCCTACGGTATTAAATTCCGGCAGAAAGCTGGATAGAAGTAAAGTAAATGAAAAATTATGCTTATATAATAGTTTTTAATAAATAATAGTTTTGTAACCATAAGTGACAGTTAAGTGTTTCGCTAAAAAATAGGTGTTGTGACTGACTTGTGGGAGTGACTTCAGCAATCTCTTTTATACCTAATTACTTACTACGAGTATATAATGAGCCTGTAGTTTGTAGAAGCCAGTAAACGTAAAGTTAATTTATTTACTTTACTTAAATTTATTATTTGTGAGTAACATAACAATATTGAAACTAACGCGCAACACGCGCCAATATTGCGCCGTAGTAGCGAAACGTGACAACAATCGAAACAAGAGACCGCAGAAATTTTCCAAATTCGTTGCTCAATTTACAGCCACATGATCGCCACCTTGAATAATTGCTGTAAACATGCGAGCGTTTTCTGAAAGACTTTGATTAGTTCAATGAGTGACCTTTACTTGCCACGTGGTAGCAGATGGCGGAAAAAAACGCAAACAGGCGCTAGCCGAGTAGCTCGAAGGGCCGGCCGCGGCCTCGGCTGCCAGGAGACGTCATGTAGCAAGTAGCAATACGAGTGCGCACTGCGCAAACATGTTTACCGGAGCTGGCAAAGTTCAAGGCCCGACGACAGCTATAGAACAATGTACCTCTCGTGCAAAACCTTTCAAGGATAACAGAGTGCACTGAGCTGCACCTGAACTCTCGTGTTTTTCCAACGAGTGTTTATTAGATTAGTTTAATCGTTTTTACACGATTTTTTCCAGATTATAATATATTTTTAATAAATAAATCAGACCCATTTAAAAGCACTTAAAGTCTCAAACAAATCCCCCTGTAATAAACATACTTCCCATCCGACTACAAAATAATGGGAACCCTTGTCACAATTTTTGTGCTTTATTTAACCCGTAGCTACCTAATACGGTTCAAGAGATAAAGCCCTACAAAGGTCATACAGAGGGACGACACGTAAAGAAGTCAAAAGCTTAGTAATAAGATTCTTTCGGATGCGGAACCCAAAATAGTACATCGTTAGCAGAAAGTGGGCATGAGAGAAAGTTATTTAGTCCCGAGCAGGATCCGACTTTCAGACTATATGAGTAATGCAAAAGTGTTTTTTCATGTTACATTACAAACTTCACGTGGTATCCATTCCTTTAAGTGTAGAGGTGTTTTCAGTCGCGAATTACAAGACATATTTATTTAAATCACAATGCTGTTGTGATGCAAAATGGGTGAGCTGAAAAAATCTGCAAGGTGAAAATATGTGAGTGTCGGCAGCTTCTGACATTGAGCTTGCTTCCTGTCTATTAACATCACTATAGGTTGCCTTCGCGCAGCCGCCGCCGCGCCGCCGCGGGCGCAGCGCGGGTTGAGGTCAGCAGACTACGCACACCACACTACAATATCAATAAGTAGGGTCCTCGCTCAAAGACATCAGTGACGGCATTGACGCCCCTTTTGTTATTCACAACATTATTATAATATTTTTATTAGTATCTACATACCAACCAACGAATGAAGTTCGAAGATTGCTTGTCTGCATTGCTTGGCGTGTTAGAGAGACTACTAGCTTTTGCTTACTGTAGTCGTAGTACATAATCACAGAACAAATAAACTTGTAACTTTATAAATGTTATATATTTAGTTAGTAAAAGTTTGAAATAAGAACTTTTTATATTTACGCGGTTCTAGTTATAAGCTACAGTCGTAAGTATAATCCTCGTTAGTATTGGTAAGGCTTTGTCCGGCAGTGGGACATTGTATGGTAGGCATACTGATATGGCTACGTACAAAATGTAGGCTTGTGGTGAAAAGTGACCTCTAACGTATAAAATTTCGGTGTAGTGTGTTTTCATTAGATATTTACTTCCCATAACTGCCATCACATTCACAGTGTCACAGTACATAGTATCATAGCGTTGATTGCACTGCGGCGAGGTAAGACTCTCGAACGATACAAGTAGGTATTTCATATACCACTCGAGTTTCTGTTTTAACAAAGCCTTAAGTGTGCTACAGTCAGAACAACAACAATTTAGTTTTAAGTAAACGTACCAAGTACAAAGATTACTTCAAATTAAGCATTGCACAGAAATGTTACAAGTCCATCTCCGCACTTAAACACCAGGCCTGCCTCGAGTGATACATTGCACCGAAACGTACGATGTCAACCTCTTTCTACACTTGTAAGTATTAACTATTCGACAGCGGTACAAGCGGAAAATATATCTAATAGCCAAGTAATTGTGCGCAATTAAGCGACTAGCAGCATCAGGTTACCGTTACCCGATAAGTCACCGATCGCAGCCCGCGCGCATGACGGCCGCGGCGACCTTGACTCTTGAAATAGTCTTCCGCGTTAACAGGAGCGCAAAAATACCGCGTGACGGCGCCGGCGCAGCCAAGGTTGCGCTTGCGCTGGCTGCACCCGCGCCGACTCACCTTTAAAGGTATCAAATTGTTGAGACTACTTAATGGCACATTGGTGTAAGTAAGGATGTAATGCGCTGGATAATGTTATGTCACTACACTACTATACTATACCCTGGACTTAATGGACCCGTTGGATGTTCATCTAAATTCTGAGTGAAATTCGTAAACTTTGGAAATGACATAAAGTCGTGCTTAGCAAATTGTTTTATTAATTACACTCTTCTCACTTACGTTACGTGCATGCGACTTTGCAACAAAATATAAAGAATTTCCTGCTGTCGATTGTATCCATGTAACTAAGTACTATTTCATTCAGAATATATTTTTTCATATTCGATGTATCAGCATCCTGTTTGACCAGGTCTGAGTAGTGACCTAGACGTCTGCGGTTACCCTTGTAGCTACAGTAACCCGGAAAACACGGGAACACGACAAGTTCAATCAATAAAGGGTTCCTGTTTGCGTCCATTGTGAATAAGGTTTATGTCGTGGCCGCTGCGACGAGATAATGCCCGCCCGAGCGAAGGCCGATTCGCGCTAATTACAATTACAGCGCGTGGACATTCTTTGTTCCAATAATGATTAATGCCGGTCGCGAGTGTCGAGGAGTATCGAGATATCAGGAAGCGACCGCGAGCACCAATGTCAACGAGCAAGGTCGCCGCCCCCCTCCCCCCGCGCCCCGCGCCGCCGCCTCGCCGGGGCGCCGCCGACTGCCTAGCTGGTCTAGCGGTGGCGACCCTTCAATCCATTCTACTGCAAAAGACAATGAACTGCATAATATCATTCGAGACAGGGCTCTTCTATTTTATCTATAAGGACTGCTATAAGTATCATACATTGTATACTATTACTTTTAGGAAAAAATTACGACTCTACATTCGATGTTTCATCATCATAATACCTAGCATATCTATAACCTTGAATAAGCAACAAAATGTAAGCACTAAAACGGTTATTGTTCTTTATTTGTTTGCATTTAATTACTTTGAGCCCTGTACGCACGTCGTACGATCGCTTTTGGCGTAACAGGCTCACCACCTTATCGACAGTAGGTAGGTAGTCCTAATCAGAAAAGCTACAACCTTGAGCCTGACCCTGGATATTTTTATGCGGATAGTTCGCGAAACGTTCGTGCGTAGATACGGAGTGCTACGTGATGTGATAGATAGACGTGACTTACGCCGAACTCAATTATAATATGCAAATGTTAATTAAATTGCCATTGTATGCAAGAACTTTCTATTGATCGGTAATGGACGTGTATTTACACAATGACGTGACCGTTACGTTATTTTCCGAATAGGAAGATACGATTACCTATGAACAACAGGCATTTGACTTGTCTGATATGTTATTTGACTGCTTCTATGTTACTATTTGTACGGTATTTCAAGTTCTAAAACTTTATTTACATCTATGCGGTTGCTTCCACAATTGACTAGATATCTAATATCTGATATTATGTTGCATTCTAAGGTACTTGGGTTCCAATTTATTTTGTTATCGTAATTAAAGCTCTTACGTTTTTACTCTTAACTATGTTAAATCCATTTGTTGTGTACATTTTTACGAATAAATTGTTATCTTATCTGAAAAAAATGTAATGAACCTTTAAAATGACAAATTTTATGGTCTCGTCAAATTACGTGGTCTTAAAATATTATTAGACTAAATATATTTTTTACGAGTACATACACCTTATACGAGCTACTGTTCAGTGTTCAGCTCAGTTCCAGTTCTGAAGGTTATTTACTACCTAACATGAACGAGTCTTAGAGAGAACTGAAACAACAAGAAATGACATTTCGGAACGGAATGCGGGACATCCTTACAGGGTTCAACTACAAGGCTAGAGCTACAAATAGCTCTCTTCAGATTTCTAAAAAAAGAACGAGACAGACAAGTACTGGAGCAGGTACTGACTTGGTGTAATTCTCAATTCGGAAGCCGCCAGTAGCTGAAGAATCTCAGGTCGCACATTTCTATTTCTATTTAGGTAACGCTATTTTCTATTTTATGTAGTAAGGTATAATCTGTGCCATTAAAGAAACGGCCTGCACCCGACTAAACGTGTGAGTTTTGCCTCATTGGTATTTCTAGATGAAACTTAGTCTGTGCCTGCTGTCGCGAGGCCGTGTGGTGTGTCGATCTAGCTAGGAAGTCAAACGATTCGGCCTCGACCTTGTGTGTGCGAAAAAATGTTAGACGACGAACGAAATTGGCTACACCCGCCCCTCCCCCGCCCGCTGCCTCTACGGCTGACGTCATAGTTTTTTCGGACTGCTTACATTAAACGTGATTTATATTTCCTTTCGAATTCTGGAATAGAAGCAGGACTCAAATAGACCCATATGTAAATACTTATACGCTTCTTTAGTTAACTGATGAATATCATCACCATCACTCACCGCTGGGTGGCTGGCTTTTCCCACCTTTCCTGCCATCTCTCACGGTACCTTGCCACCCGCATCCACAGACACTCCGCCGACTCAACAATATCGCGCGACCATCGGGCTGCAGGTCTGCCCACTCACCGTCGTCATGTTTTCGGCCACCACTCTGTGAATACCCTGGTTCACCTGCCGTATTCCTGCCTGGCGAGGTGTACCGCCCAATACTAGTTTAACTGGAGACTCTTTCGCCCGTGATGAATACAGAATATTGTATTTTCGAATTTCGAAACATCACGTGGCCGCACGTGGCCGAACTGTTTTAGGTTATTATTGTAGTCTCTAACTCAAACGTATTTAAGGTTTATTTTAGATTTTATCGTTGAGTCTGCACGTCCCCGGACCGATGTAATGTAGATAGTCCATTAATTGCGAATCAGTCATGCGCTCTATTAATTTATAGAACAACTGACTAGTAAGCTGGGCTGACTCATCGGGCGCCAGACGCCTGCATTTATCATCACTATGACGGAACATCCTCTTCAAGTGACTGTAGGTTCTGACTCAACCTGCTGTCTCCTTTTAACACTAGCAGTTTACGCGGATTCCAGATGGACATTTTTATCTATAAAATATTTCGTGATTTGGTGTTAGTAGACTGAGACTAGACAACCACTGTACTGTCTGTACTAAGGGCTGTAATAAGTGATCACCACTTTATCATCCGATTCAACTTGTTAATAATTTGTATTGGGAATTAATTAAACGATGAACAAAATAAGTATTTGATCAGCAACAAAAATTTGCAAAGTTATCAGTTTCGGTTACTTATTAAATAGGTACTGTCCGTACTGCTAAATTTTTGCTTGTTATACTTTTTACTGATAATTTGTTTGATTTGATTTGATTTGTTATTTTAAAAATTCGTAACTCGTTAGATTCGTTAGACAAATTAACAAAAAAACGTTTTCAATAACCAAAAATCAACAAAAAGATAGATAGATAGAGAACACTTTATTGCACAGCCAGAAAAATATTACAACCATGATTCTGAAAGATATCGTAACAAAAAAACTGAAGTGGAGCTATCAATAACAATAGTAAAAAAGGACAAGACTAAAAATCAAAGTTATCAGTAAAAAGTAAAAACAGCAATAAATTATCAGTACCGATATAAGTTACGGAAACGTGCATAAATAATAACAAAAAATTAGCAAAAAAAGTCCTTCGCATAAAAAAATTGGAAAAAGATTCAGCAGAATATACATACATTAATGAGCAACAACTCATCAACCAAACAAACTAAGTTTAGTGAGCTTAGTCTTTGCCCCCGGTAACAATTAAATTAAATGAGCACCTAAACTTAGCAGTTTTTTTTTCTTTTCATTTAATTTCAATACATAATGCTGCTAATAATATTGAAAAACAAAACTTTTAGACATCACAATAACTGGTCCTGGTCCTAAACTAGGATGCCCTGTGCTGTGGTAACCAGGAAAGGACATCACAAAATAATGTGGAAATATGCAATGTACTCTGGGAAAAAATTCCTGATTAAAACTAATTTTAATTTTTTTTGCTAATCGTTTCAATTATACCCATTTAAGTCCAGGTGCTGGGTGTAAGTGTGGTAAGATGGAAATTGATAAAACAAAAAAAATGTTTGTCATACATTTAACATATTATACTTCATGACAGCAGCGTGAGGCCGATCGATACACGAGTCAATCATATTAATCGTTGTATGTTGTGCTAACGAGGACCCCGTCCCCATTGTTCTGCCGGAGTTGTATAACATTGTTTAACAAATATTCCCCTGCACCGCCACTGGCTGTTATGTAAACTGCGTCTATAAACATCAACATGGGAACGAGCACTTGGATGTTACGTTGGACTTTTATTGTGAACATTAAATAGGTACGTCGCGATGGTAGCGTATGTACAGAACGCCACTCGTCCGAGAGGTCGCTAGTTCGAGTCCTGGCACAATGACTTTGTTCCTGCGTTACGTACATTCATTTGCAAATTAGTAGCAATACCAGCAGCAGTCAGCAGTATCAGTCAGAAGTAAAAGAAAACATCGCGAGGAAACGCGTGCCTGAGGTGTTCCTACACTTTGGCGCTTTGGCAATCCACGGCGGGCATCCATATGAATAAGCTTTCATAGTGTCCCTCTCTCTCTCTTTCTCTCTCTCGTGTATGCCCGACAATGGGTCGTCGTTCGTTTTTATTTATAGGTCGTTTATCACTATATCTACAACCTACTAAATAAGTAGAGACAAATCCATAAACATACGTCTTCTCTGGAAGGTACATTGATGTAGTACGTATCATAGTTATTGTACCACTTCTATATAATCACAATTATATGATAGTAGACTTTGCCCAAGGCAATAGTAGACTGCTTAATAAGCTGACTATAGGTCACGGCTTGAACTCTATATAACTTTCCCATACTACTTGTTGATACCTGTTGTAGAGCATCCAAGAGTAATTGATCACAATTGACGTTGTTTACAAATTGCAAATAAATACCTTAAACAGTCACTTGCCATATTAGCAAACTAGAATACCCTGTGCTATGAGCACAGCTAAAATAGTTTTTTGCAATAACGAATAAATTAATAATACATAACTTCTGTAGAACATAATCACTTTCCCCGAGCCAATAAGCCACCCTGCGCTAAGGAAAAGACGATCTCGTAATAAAAGTTCTTTATATTGATGAGTCTTCTAGACTCACTTAGGTTTCACCGGACCTGAAATACGCCCCACGCAGCTGATGTCCTTGGATCGAGGTCGATACAAAATTCATGCTCATATTCCGTTGCCTACAGGAAGAAGAAATACTTGTAACACAATCTCATATTCTGCGCAGTTTGACAAAGAATCAAGGCAGAATGTGGTGTGAAGGTTATTGATAATTTGCGTAACAATGTTCGGTAGTTGTCATTCCGTGTCAGTAAGGCCGTGAAAATATTTTGCAGTGTTTAATTATCTATTGACGCAATCATAATTGTCAGAGTGCTTAGTGCGAGTTTTTTAACTACTCGATCGCGTTAACGTAAACTCATATTTCTATGGCATCGAGGAAGCGCCACCTAGCGACAAGTATGGAAATTAAAATTGCTGAGTGCGAGTTGTAATGGTTTAAGTTGAGAAGTGAACACGTTTACTAGCCAAAACACGAATAAACGCGAGTGCGAGTTGTACTGTGACAGCGTTTTGCCATTTTGAACGGTTAACTTACTCATACTCACTACTCAATGCTCGATTAACGCGGTAGTAAAGTTATTCGATTGGATCTGTCAAACTCGCACTAAGCACTCTGAACTCTTTACAGGTCAAAAGTACTTTATGTGCCACTGAAAACAGCTAAAACTACATATGTACCGCAACATATTTTTATTTAAGTTCAAGTTTCGGTCAAAGGCAAAAATTATTTGATTAAAATAACTCCAGGAACAATTAAATACCCAAGAACAATCCTGCCTTCGTAACGAAATTGAAATAGCTGGTATCCCCGAGCGCGATACTGAAAACCTCCACCACCTCTTATCACTAACAGCTGAACTGACTGGGGTTTCGATCAACTTGGAATACGACCTGGACTGTCTACCGTGCTGGAATAAAACAGAAAAATCCTGTCGAATCTTCTAACCCACGGGTGGTGGTGGTACGTTTCCAACGATTTGCAAAACGTAATGAATTTATGAACGCAGCGAGACTAAGGAAAAATATCAATTCAGAGGATCTCGGTTTCTCTGGAACTCACTTTAAGATATACCTACGTAAATGAAAGACTAACCAAACCGAACCGGCAGCTTTTTCGTGAAGCTAGAAACAGAGCCAGACAAAATGGTTATAAATTAAAAAAACATGTCTGGACCACATATTTGCCAAAACGAAACTCCATCTGGAGACTATAGTTTGTAACTCATCCATTACAGACCATGATATAGTTATGTACTCTATGGCGCATGGCTCTACACACAGGGCAGATAAATCTAATATTAAGGTCGATTTCCCGGCAATTCTCAACGAGCTCCAGGCGACAGACTGCTCAGTTGTTTATACTGATAATTCTGCAGAATCGGCAGCCTCTACCTTCTCTCAAAGAGTCAGCAACGCACAAGAAAATAACACAAAAATTACTAAAATTAATCACTCGAAACGAATCCTAAAACCATGGATCACGCCGGGGCTTTTGAGATGCATGAAACACAGAGACCGACTGCACGCTAAGCTCCGGAAAAATCCCACTGATCAGTTTGATAGAATTATCTATACTCGCTACAGGAACTTCTGCAACAAGCTATTGAAAAAACTAAAGCATCCTACTTTAACCAACAATTCGCTTCTAAAGGATTATGGAAGACTATAAAGACATTATGCAATAAATCACAAAATAGGACTTCCGCTATAGATTTACTAACAACCGATACTACGGTAAAAATGTCACTGAATAAATGCAATTCTACCTTCGTATCAGTAGGCCCTAAGCTAGCTGAAAATACTCTTAAGAAACTAAAAACAACCCAGGAACACTTAGCAAGTCAAATTAATATCTCGAACACACATCACTCTTTCTATATGGATCCAACCGATGAGATGGAAGTAGCTACTCTCATAAACTCTTTAAATGACAACAGCGCTTCTGGAATAGACGGCATAGGTAATCGACTGGTAAAGCACTGTATAAATACCATTATAACGCCGCTCACATACATATTTAATTTAAGCCTATCAACTGGAGTCTTTCCTAAGTGCTGGAAA
Source organism: Yponomeuta sedellus (assembly GCA_934045075.1). Lineage (NCBI taxonomy): Eukaryota > Metazoa > Arthropoda > Insecta > Lepidoptera > Yponomeutidae > Yponomeuta > Yponomeuta sedellus. The sequence goes on along the minus strand of OW203729.1, from coordinate 11,970,086 downwards.
CTTGCCGCGGTAATCCCCATATATAAATCAGGATGCAAAAAAACCGTAACTAATTACCGCCCTATCTCCCTTATAAATGTCTTTTCAAAAATATTAGAAAAAACTGTAAATAAGCGGTTAGTAAATTATTTAGAATCAAAATCGATACTCTCCCCTTACCAATATGGCTTCAGAAGTGATAAGTCTACGGATGATGCAGTAGCAGCTCTTGTGGAAACGGTGTCGAATAATCTTGATCGGGGAAAACCATGTATAGGTATTTTCCTCGACTTGGCAAAAGCTTTCGATACCGTTTCAACAACCTTACTATTGGAAAAACTTGCTAGGTATGGTGTTAGAGGAATTGCAAATGACTGGTTCGCTAGCTACCTATCTGTAAGAAAACAGATACTAAGGGTCGGTGAGTTTTACAGTGATCCTGCTGAAAATACGTACGGTATCCAACAAGGCAGCACGCTGGGCCCAACCCTGTTTATAGTTTATGTTAATGACGTCCTCAACTGTATCGATGATAACACAAACACAAAAATACTGTCCTATGCTGACGATACAGCTTTAGTTTTCAACGACGTTTCTTGGAATACAGTACAATCCAGAGCCGAGACAGGCCTAGCTAAAATAAACTCCTGGCTCTCCCATAATCTTCTTACACTAAACCCTGTCAAAACAAATTTCCTATGTTTCCATAAAACCAAAAAGACGGATTCGGTCACACCTCAGCAACTATTATTACACAACTGTCTCAAGAACTACACATCCAGACCCTCTAACTGCACATGTGCTGACTCCATAACTAGGGTTAGCTCAATAAAGTATTTGGGAGTACGCATTGACGAAAAGTTAAGTTTCAATGACCACATTTCTGTAGTTTCAGCTCGTGCTAGGAAATTAATCTCACTCATGAAAATGACGCGGGATGTAACGGACGTTACAATACGCAAACTAGTGTATACTAGTCTTTGCGAATCGGTTTTATCATACTGCATATCCTCTTGGGGAGGCGCTGCAAAGACACACATTATTAAGCTAGAGAGGGCCCAGAGATCAATATTAAAAGTCCTATATAATAAATCATATAGACATTCCACCCAACTACTCTATTCAGAGTGCAAAGTGCTGACAGTACGACAACTGTTTATACTCAGGTCGGTTGTCAGCACATCGTAGACTCCACACTTCGCCTGATTACGAGATAATTAGAAGTAAACGTGTCTGTCGTCTTCCCACTCCAGCTATGCACACCACATTTGGCCAACGCTTTGCCCCATTTCTTCAACCTTTCCTATGTAATAAAATAATTCTTAATTGCGATATAATAGAGTCCACAGTAGCTTGTGCTAAACAAAAACTCAAACTGTATCTCAATAGCTTAAACTACTCCGAAACTGAAAAACTATTAAATACTATTAGGTAGGTGATTTATATAGAAAAATAAAAATAAAAAATGCTCATTTTATAAAAACACAATTAATAAAAATATACTTGAAATGACTATAATTATGTATGTGTGTATATGTATATATATGTATATGTACTTGTACATGTATGTGTTAATATACTATAATATATATTCATAAATATACATATATATCTCTAAGAATATTATTATCTCATCTTGCGTATATATATTTATGTGCATGCATTTGTATGTATATATATGTATAAATATAGATTATATATTATTAAATATACCTAAAATAAGTCATAGTATAATATACATTTACCCTATTTATCAACCTTAATATTACATACACACTTTCTGTTAGTATTATACTTGTTACTAGAGCTAAGCAAAATAAATCTTTGAATAAATTGAAAATGTAAAATGTGTCTAAAACAAACCATAAACAGTAAGCGCCAACTAATCTTAATGATAAGTCTTCCTCTGATTACCACCGCACAGACTTACATCTAGTGTGTTAACCAACGTAAAACAAGCTTGTAATCTTTTTCTTTTAAATAAAACATTTTGTATATTTTGTATTTTTGTAAAATTCTAGTAAAACTAGTTTTGGCAACAGACACAAACGGTCTTATTTATTATGACACGGTTTCTGAGCACATTCAATGAAAGCCGATGAAAATAGTCTGTGTGGAGAATTTAACAAGCAAAAGACGCAACAGCAGGTTAAATAAAATGCCTGTGAGACACTACGAAACTGGAAAATACATAAAACTAGAAGTAGTAGTGAAAAAAAGCGGAATTTTTAGAAAATGTGTGAAAACGTCTAAAACAAACCATTTTACAAGAAAATTATTCTATGTCGGTGTGACATCTGATAAATTTAATAGATCTATGTCATACGGACAAAGAATTTTTTAGGGTTTACATGGGATTACTAGGTTAGATGAGATTTATATGATATGATTAATTTCATGAGCAATGTAAGTTTGGCAAAATATCTAAATGATAAACAGCAAACCATAAGGATCCGACGACAACGCGAGTAGCCGGTGTGCGAGGAGAGGACCATAAAGGCCAGCACGTTAGTGATGAATACATAATAATACATTTTACTACATACTTCTGGCCAAAATTGAGATTAACTAAGAGACTCGGTTAAACCACTTCTAACCGATATTCTTCAGTCAAAAGTACTTAAAAGTGAAAAATATGTTTAGCCTCTAAATAGGTTTTTAAAATAATTTTTGGTTAAAGTCAGTTCATGAAACTCTCATTCTGATTATTTTAGTGGGTATTATGACCGAAAAAGAGTTCCTACTGTAACATAAACACTATTTCGTAACGCATAACGTAACTTGATAATTATTGCTGTCGTAATCTATTTAACATTAATGTTTCAACAAACGTATCTTGCACGCGTCAGATGAAGCTCCTTGATGCTGACCTTAGTCTTGAACGCTGTACACGGGTGAGGATAGCATCTACTTTCCTTATCAGGCGATAGGCACCTAGCTGCCACTTATCTATAGACGTGCACAAAACGAAGTGAAAAGGAAGTCGTTATTTAGTTAATTTCCTGTAAAGACGTTTATTGTGAAGCGCTCGTGGCCTAGTCGAACCGAGTGATTGGAATCAATAACAATGAGTTAAGCAACAACAGGCGCGGTCAGGTGCAGGATGGGTGACCGTCCCGTGACTACCACTAGTGGCATTTTTCGAGCGGTTCCGTGCTTCGCATAGCACGTTAAGCCGTTGGTGTCGACTGTCATTAATGACAGTCGATAAGCCATGTCAGGGGCCGTATGGGCGGCTTGATAACTTCTGACAGTAAGGCTCGCCACTGTCTTACAATCCTCCACCAACCCGGACTTGAACCCCGTGGTGGTGTATAGCCTAACCTTCATGCGATACAGGAAGAGACCCGTGCCTCAGCAGTGGGGACATACAAGGGTTGATATCGACTTTAAAGAAGTAGGTTTTCATAGTAGTTGTAGATGAGCGGCTGAACGTTCGTTTCTACAGTCGTCTCTATAGAGTAAATAAAGGTTGTAATGACTAGTCAATTGATTGTTTGATTATGAAGTTCCGATGGTTTAGGTAGGTGAAATTAATTTGATTACTTTGTTAATAGAATAGAAGAAGGAGAAAGACACAAAATTGTTAAAATCATGGCACGAAGTGCCGACACTTATCATGTAATAAGTCCAATGTATCGACGTTGGTTTTGAAAGCACGAGGAAACAAACTGCTGTTAACGTCATATAGAAACACTATCGATCGTGCCGGTCACAATTAGTACAAAGAACACATTGTCAACGTAATACCAACAGACTGCTCTTCCAAGAACGCTTCATATAAATATACTGGGTTCTGCAAATTACTTATCATATCATAGGTACCAGGAATTTTGCCACAGGGTGGTATTTGTATACAGAAATTGTTATAATGTAGGCGCACAAAAAGTTATCTTTGCACAAACATATTTCCTAGAATGTTTTTGAATGTTCTACATATATGAGACATAACTACCTACGAGTGTGTATGTAGGAAGAAGATAGGTATTGAAAACATTTCAGTAATAAATAATTAAAATAATAGCAGTAATAGCAAAAAAAAGTTTTGATGTTTAGTAAGTTCTTAAGTTTTGCGTTGGTAGCGCATCGCTGGCATCACGTTCAAGGGGTCATCGGTTTGAATCTCGACATGTACATGACTGTGTTTCCTTAGTTACGTGCATTGGTGACTTTGTACTAACAATACTATACACTAACCATCGTACAAATATCACGATGAAATGCCTCAGGAAAATACTAAATATACGATGGTCTGATCGAGTGCGCAAGTCGCAACACATAAGTCATCGAAGAGCCAAGGGTGGCATGGAGGCCTACCTCATGCGTCGGCAGCTGCGATGTTGCGGTCACGTGTCACGAATGGGTGAAGAGCGAGTGGCAAAGCGCATCTTCTACTCGGAACTTGAGGAGGGCAGGCGTAAGTGAGGCGGTCAGCTCCTTAGGTATAAAGATGTGCTAAAACGCCACAAGCGCTCGTGGCCTAGGCGAACTGAGTGATTGGAATCAATCATGTGGTTAAGCAACAACAGGCGCGGTCAGGTACGGGATGGGTGAGCGTCCCGTGACTACCGCTAGTGGCATTTTTCCGAGCGCTTCCGTGCTTCACAAGGCACGTTAAGCCGTTGGTGCCGGCTGTCATATAATGGCAGTCGTTAAGCCATGTCAGAGGCCTTATGGGCGGCTTGATAACTTCTGACAGTAAGGCCCGCCACTGTCTTACAATCCTCCACCAACCCGGACTTGGCCCCCTTGGTGGAGTATGGCCTAACCTTCCTGCGATGTAGGAAGAGACCCGTTTCCCAGCAGTAGGGACATACAAGGGTTGATAACGAACGAAAACGCCACATGAAGAGATGCAGCATAGAGCCCTTGCAATGGGAGCAAGAAGCGGCTAATTGACCGGAATGGAGGAATGGGCTCTTATCAACACCAAAGTCATTGACTTTAAAGCTCTTCGGCGATCCGAGCAGGACGCAAAGAGAGACGACATAAAAGTCCGTCCACCTGCTGCGGGGTTGTTCCACTAATCCCCATTGAAAATCCCCGTTGATGGGGATTTGTGAACTTTTTGTCCGCAAATCCCCATTGGCGTATCTTAATATTGGCAATGGGGATTTGTGAACAGAAAGTTCATAAATCCCCATTGGTATAAAAAACAGATATAAACACATTAATTATGAATCACAAAGTTTTTATTGTCTAATAAATAATACCTACATTATACAATCACGGTTTTACAGTAGTTTATAAAATCACAGATGCTTAGATATTCTCCTAACGTAAATAGAACATGAGTTTTACATTCACTAAGTAAATCACAGATTATAATTACCTACGTATTACATCCAGCCTATACCATCTAAGACTATGTCTCAGGCACTGCAGCGTCCGAGTGGTCCCTTCACACATCTAGTGTAACTGAAGATGCCACTAGACGCTGCATAAATCATCTCATTACGTGGATACAGAGGCCAATTACAATACATTCACATTTTCACAGTCTTTAATATTGTCACAGAATTTATATTATGTAAAGGCGCGGTCAGAGGTCCTGGATGGGTGACGATGTCGTGACTACCGCCCCAGTGGCATTTTTTCCGAGCGCTTCCGTGCTCGCAGGGCACGCAAGCCGTTAGATGACAGCCATGACAGAGGCCTTATGGGCGGCTTACAAAAGCCCGCCACTGTCTTACAATCCTCCACCAACCCAGACATGGCCCCCGTGCCATGTCCGGCCTAACCTTCCTGCGATGCAGGAAGAGACCCATGCCCTAGTAGTGGGGACATACAAAGGGTTGATACCAAATAAATTCACAGTTTTGTAAGTATTGATCACCGATTTTTACAATTTCTTATTAGCTAAAAAAATCAGTTTGTAACATCATTTTAACTTAAGAATTAAATTTTTGGAATTTCGCATCAAAATAAGTTATGCTACAAAC